>NW_022258648.1:54275-64405 GCF_009602425.1 Actinia tenebrosa | reverse complement strand
GGGGGGGGGGGGGGGGGGGGGTATGGCATTAAAAAGGTGAATGACTGTTCCTCTGCGTTCTTTTAGCGCGATTGCATTTTTCTTAGCGTGGGCTTCCTTTATTGAAGAAGACTGGAACTATTACCGCTGACCGGTTATTAGCAGACCACGTGCAGCAAGAAGAAGATCTATAGAGAATGTCGTAAAAATGTTATCCTACGAAAAAGAATCGAGAAATTTAGGTACAATTCAGCTTGTTGGAGGAGAAACATTAGTAACTTTACCTGTACAGTTTAGTAGAGATTCAAGGTGAGCCATAGTGTTATGAAATGCTTTATTATTCGAGGATCTTGATTGGATATGCGGTGTGTTTGTTTATATGACTTTCATGTCGAAGAAAAACTAGTTAAACCATTAATTTTGGCTTTTATTTCGCCCTTGATTGCTGTTTTATCATATGTATGAGGTTTCAGAGTGTACATACATTTGATTTTTAAAACATGGTATTTTTCATTACAGTATTTCTTGAGTTCGACTTTATAGTTCTGTCGATGATCAGAAAATCTGGTCCCTAATAGTTAAAACCATGCTCAAATCTCGTTATTTGTGCAAAAATTCTTTATTAATTCTTTATTGAGCCTCATAGTTGTTGAATCGTTTAATAAGAAATAGCGTGAGAATTTTCAAGGTTTGAGGTACCATTTTTGTTTGGGATCCCTGTGGTGGACACATTGATAATTTGAGCCAGCAGTACGTAGGACAATTGCCTTAAGAACACAGTAAGTTGACTTTATCCACATGAGTCTCTCTGTAGCTCAGTGGTAGAGCATCTGACTGGTTATCTGGAAGGTCACAGGTTCGATTCCTGTCAGATGGATTCAGGATTTTTCTGAGTTCCCTGAGTAGCTAGTACCTAGTAGCTAACTAATACCTCTAGATGACTTTTGTTTTATTTTAATTACAGACATTTTTTCTATTGTGGTGGTAACAAGATATATGTGTACAGCACTGAAACAGGACAGTTAGTTAGAGAACTTAAAGAACATGCACAGGATATAACTGGCTTTAGTGTTAACTCTAAAAATGACTTACAGGTATGAATACAAGGTGCAATGTTCATGCAATACAGCATGTTATGTTGATGTATTCTCATACTTTTTTTGCACAGGCTTTTGTATGTTAAACTGACATATTTGGTGCAAAGCTGGCTGGTTTTACTGGTCAAATAATAAGGCATGTAAAAGCTCATTTGCCAGCAAAAAGCCCAAGCAAAGAAGTATGCAAATGCATTACTTAAATGTTGTCATACTTTTGTGTGTCATGCTACGACAGAATATTGTAATTATAAGTAAGAGAAAGGTTTCAAATTACACCTGTCATTCAATGGTTAATTACAACAAAATAAGGTATACATAATCCTGATAAGGTGTGGTATTAATAATGATAATAATAATAGTAATAATTTAATCACTTATTCTATTGAAACGTATGTTGATCTTTTCAACATTTATCGTGCATTATATAGACTGTCTAGCTTTGGCACAAACTTCATCATATATTTACAGTGTATACAGCTGTAGTAGTTATTCCTTACCTTACATGACATTTTTTCTACTAAACTTTGCCAGAAATACTAAATTCTAAGCGACCTTTCAGTTTTTACCAGGGAAGGGGGAGATTTGAATGGGTGCATTGAAAAATTCGGGTTCGAAATGGGGGTGACACAAACAAAATTGAGTCAAATAACACTTTTACGATAAACAGCATGGAAAATAATACAATGGGAGCGTATTTTTTATGAAACAACATAAAGTGGGGGTAAGTTTTTTCTCATGGGTTCCCATTCCAAATCAATGAGGAATAGCCCATAAAATCATAAGAGATCTAAGGTTAAATCTTTGTATATATCTATATATATCTATGTGTAATTTACCATTGAAGTTAGTGTACAAGTATGAGTATAGAAGTACATTTACCTGTACAGTAATAGTGATTGAGTACAAGCATGTAAGTTCGTATTTTCTTTTCTTTCTTGTATGGTAGCTGGTCTCATGTTGTAATGAAGGGTTGGTGATAGTGTGGGACTACACTGATGGTGCATTACTCAAGGTACTGTATCTCATGTCTATCATGCAATATGTAGCTTAGAAATAGATGTTAAAGACTTCTTGACTCTGGACTTGAAATAACGACTGGACAATGTCCGACCAGAATAGAACTTGTCCAGTCAAATCTTTGCCTTGCTGTTCATTTTGACTCATAACGTTGAGCCAGAATCAAGGTATGGCTGAGCTAAAAATAATAGGCTGGTAATAACGGTCACGTGTCTGTACTGGTGAGCAAATTTTTTTATTCTATTTTAAATTGGTGATTCTTTTTAGCTACTTGTTAAGAACTGAATGAAACAATGTGTATCCAGTTTGTTATGAAATGCAGTTTTATTAATATCTCTCGAATCAGGTTGTAGAAATTTTGTTTAATAGTCATGATTTAAACTAGTGAATTCTCACTTTCTTAATATTATTGTCTTATACATGTACGCACTAGTTTCATTGTTACAACCTCTTCAGTTTGACTAGAAATTTTGAAATTTTGTTCACTCACCAGTATATTTCACCCATGCATGGGAATCAAGATGTTCATTCCTTTGCTCTCAGTGAATTAATCAGCACTTGATTACTGAGCTGCAAAGGGCCTATTTGACTTACTGGCTATTATTTTCTGCCTTGTGACTTAATGTTGTGACTTGAATTTTGATCAATCGTTAACAATATTATGATGTCCATAGAAGTCTGTTATAATTTAGCTCAGTTGGTAAGAGGGTTGGTCTGTTGTGCGGGAGGTGGTGGTTAAAACCTCAGCTGGACCAACACTCAGGGTCTTATATAAATAACTGAGGAGAAGGTGCTGCCTTTGTTATAATATCTGCAAATGGTTAGACCTTCAAGTCTTCTTGGATAAGGAATTTAAACCATAGGCCCTGTCTCCCAACCCTTCCTAACCCACAGTAAAATGGGGGACATAAAAGAACCTGTTGAATTATTCATGTAAGGGTAGGGGATTGTCTCCCGGTTCAGCAGCTTATYCCTGTCTGGAGGCATAACACTAATGTACCAACAAATCACTCATGATTGTAGGCTGTATGGCTTCTACTAGCGCCTTAATATGCAGCCCCTAAAGTCCTCCACTGGTCATTAATATAAAACGCATTGAGACGTTGTATAAATGCACTATACAAGAACCTCCCATTATATTAATTAATGATTCATTTGTTGTCATGTATTGAGTAGAAACCAAAGCTTCTCAACTTTATATTTTTGTTCTCAGAAACTTGAATTCAGTGATAAGTTACTTGGTGTTTTTTCTCATCCCAATTATGAAGATTCCTTATTTATAATCAAAAAAATTTACAAAGGTATAGTAAAAGTAATAAAAGTGTTGGTTTTAGATACATTATGTTTATACAATGCAGTTGGCATAAAAATTGAATGTCAAGTGAAAACTAAATACAAAATTAATATCTATTACCGTCATTTGCATTACTACATGGCCACCCCAGACACAAATCGAGTTGTGTAGTTTGCAATAGACTTCTGTCAATCATTCATGTTGACGCCATTCATACACGTTTGGATCAGTGAGTTGGCTTTTCTATCAAACTTTCTCAGTCAGATATCAGGAAGGAAAGTTACGAAAGCAATTGCAAAGAGTTTGAATACATCCAAGTAGAATAAGGTGTTTGATTGACGGCAGTCTATTGCAAACTACACAATGCGATTTGTGTCTGGGGTGGCCACGTAGTAATGCAAAAGGCGGTAAATACATTATTGATCAGAAGGAATAGGAAATGCACACCTGTACTGTGTGCAGTTAATTAGAGCATGTGGAAATTACTTGATTATGAAATACAGCCTGTAAAGAAGCATAGAATATATTATGTGTAGCATTGTGTATGATGTGTGCTCTCATTAAACATGCCTCTACCAATTCAGTGCAATCAGAAAGCAAGGTTTAAAAAATCTTTTTACTCATACTTTACTTGTATGGTTGAAATTTTGAATTATGGGATAGCGAAGAGGTACTTTAACAACGTAGAATTTATAATAAAGCATTGAGTGATGGGGTTACATTTTCAAATGATTCAAAGTCTTGGCGTTTTGCATATAATTATTGTTCTAACTAACAGCAATCTCAATTGGTTTTAGATGTGCTTTTCATTGAAAAAGATAAAGTYATATAAAAATATACCCTGACAGCTAAGCAATATATGATTTTTCCAATAGCTGTTCCTTTGGTAACTCATAATGTCTTAGTTAAAACAAAAGAATTTAAGATGGCTGCCATGTATGTATAGTATTACACACACATATATATGTATCAGTCAAAAAGTCTATAATTTTATTAATGACTTTATTTTAAAGGTAAACGATGGAAACCCACACTTATACAGGTCCACTTGACAAAAACAGATGAAAATGGAAAACCAGAACAGAAGAATTTATTCAAATTTACAGGATTACCCAAACACTGTTGCTTCAGCAAAAAGGTTTGAACCACTCATTCATTTCCATTGCCTAACTGTTTTTCTAGGATATTTTTTTAACTACACAATTTGGTAGGGTTAATAGAATCACACAGGGAAATTTCTTATCAAGGCCCTTCTAGATCAAATAAGAATTTAGAAGTTGGTTTTGGTGAAGGGAGGTAAACCAGAGAACCTGGAGAAAATGGACAAAACAACTTTACTTGCATACATGTATGACGTCAATGGGAATCAAACATGTTTAGCATTGGTCAGGGGTGAGAGCTCTCACTTTTACAGCACCCATGCTTACTTACACTAGGTAAGGAGGGAAGTATGTGCCCCTTACTTTTTAGTGCAGTACTTTTAAGATAATTGAATGTCATAAAAGATTGTTGATTTGTTTACTTTTTTATATAGGGTGACCAGACAATTCCTGGGTCCTCTTTATGCCCCAGGGCCCAGTTGTACGAAGCAAGGATAGCGCTATCCGGCGGATAAATCCTTATCCAGTGGATAAGTCGATGCTGTTATCCAATAAATTTATCCACTGGATAAGATTTATCCATTGGATAGCGCTATCCATGCTTCCTACAACCGGGCCCTGCTTCCTTATAATTACAGTACATACTTATTAGTAACTGTTTTGTTTGATGTGTTTGTAGGGAAGGTACATAGCATATTTGCATAAGAGGGGGGAAGAACTTGGTATCTGGGACACAAAAGCTAATGAAGCAAAAAGGTAATGTCACTGGAGCTACATGCAGATTACCTGAGTCTCATGTGCAAGATATACATAGTTGAAAGGGCTGCATTTACAAGTAAGGTGGTGTAGACCTACAGGTACACTAGCTTGTCTCTCACTTATGGGGTGTCTGGTTTGATTCCTGGACTTGACATCACATGTGAGTAGAGTTTGTTAGGTCTCTCACTTGATTTGGGAATTTTTCTCTGGGTTCTCTGGCTTTCCTCCATCTGCAAGACCTAACAAGTAAAACTAACTTTCAATGATATCTGTGAGTTGAAATGCCATGACTTAGGTCAGCCCAGAAGTTGTTTCAGGGTTTGATCAAATTGGCATTTGATTAGTCAATGCTAGTACGTACTATTAGATACACACAGGTTACAAAGCTACTGTAGTTAGAATTGCCCAATGTTTTATTTGATTTTGACCAATATTAATATATTTTAAATTAATATTTTAATATATAAATGTATTAATATTTTTTTCAGTTTCTTATACAAAGATTCTCTTTTTACTTGTGTGGCTTTTCATCCAAATGAAGCATGTGTAGCGGCAGGAGACCAAAATGGTCGAATAATTATTTGGTGAGTTGATAGTCAATAATTATTACAGTACATCCTAGAAATGCACTCAACACTTCGATGCAGTGTAACAACCACGATACAAATTGATTGCTTACTGTATTGTTCCAGAGCATATCGGAAATAAAAATTATTTTAGTCTTTCCCTCTTTGGTTGTTGGGTGTACTGAACCAATATGAAACTTAAACTCCTCTTTGCACCCAGGCTAGACCACAATGCAACAGTGCAGAAATGGTTTATTTCAACTGTATTTTTTTATCCAGGCAAGGAATAGAGACCAAAAAACCTGTCACGATGCAGCTCCATTGGCATGCTCACCCACTGGCATCTGTAGCCTTTACGCATGATGGTACGGTAACTATGGCAACTAGATGACAGCCCCTTTATTTATTCTTAAAGGGCAGGAATATATATTCCACTATCTATCAATCCATCTATCCATCCATCAATATATTCACTCATTCATCCATTCATTCATCCATTCACATATTTTCTTCATTCATTATTCATGCTTTTTCATTAACGCTCACAGGGTCGTATATGATATCTGGAGGACAAGAAGCTGTACTAGTTCTTTGGCAGTACAGCTCTAACTCCAGACAGTTTTTACCAAGAATGGGTTCTCCAATAAAGCATGTGGCTTGCAGCCATGATGACTCGGTGATTGCAGTCAGTCATGAAGATAATGGTGTGTAACAAATCAATTTTGTGTTTTTGTTTTTTTATTGTCTCTATCAATCGTTCCGAGTCATTTTCCGACAGCTCAAGGAAGCATAATGATGCACATGTACTTGAAGTTATCTTGGCCAATTCAAACAGAAAATACTTTGATTGATAATTGTATTTATTGTGAGTCATATGTGTATAGTTTCAGCATTTTAATTAAATACATTTCAAATGCTTGTATCATTAGTAGTTAAAGTTACAGTTGTAGTGAAGGATTAACTACTCATTGACCTGAAGTTAGGCTTTAATCGACGATAAACTTAACCTAATTGACAAACATGGCGGCTACCAATACAAAAGATCGCTGACAATAATAATAACTGACTCATAAGCCACATGAACCCCAAAACCATATAAAATGTGCATAGGAGCGAATGCGGTTATCAGGACAACAGTCAGTTCTATTTTTAACTAAATTCAAAATTCCAACTTTTTTCCAGTTATCAAGCTTGTGTCTGGTATAGACCTTAGTCCAAAGCACACCATACAAGGCTTACGGAAATGTAAGAAGTATTCCATCTTTGCTACCAATAGATTGACTTAAAACTCATCAGAGAAAAAGTCAATGGTCTTGAATTTAAAAATTATAGTTATCATAAAGTAGGTTTTGGTGGATATGTCAATCAATGCATTTTGCCCTTGAAAACTTTATACTGTATTTTCCAATAATGTCATGGAAATGCTTTGATTGACATCTCATCCTCCAAAACCCTATTTTGTCACTATGGCAAATTGTTTGATTTTGCACTTGATTGGGAAGCACAGTCTCTAACTTTGGATTCATATGTAAGTTTATATACTTATTTATTATGTTCTATATTTTTCTTACCTCTCTTCCAGCTAGTTACATGCAAAGCAAACTTGTTTTTGACCCTCGTACTGGGACAATGGTGCTGAACAGCATGCCAGGAATTCTCCAGTTTTACGACCCTTATCTTGACAAGGGCATTTTTGTTGTAAGTAAAATATAGCATTATGATCATGGAAACGCTTTACGAAGATGGCCAAAAGGAGCTTTTAGTGGATGTCAATCAAGGCATTTCCATGACATTCTATAGGCACGTGCTCTTATAGCTTTGTGTTTTCCGACCACTAAAACCTTCTTCGTGGTGACAGAAACAATTGCTAGAGGGCGCGTGTGATTGAAAATGGCTGTAAACTTAAAGCCCCAATAGAATACAAGCATTATATTTCTTGGCCCAGAAATTAAAGCACAGTACAGTTATGCAAGTTGGATCATATTTAGAAGGATAGATATAAAACATGTCTTTTTCTTGGACGTCCAAGCTAAAGGGCATTTCAAAATTATCTTTTTTCTCATGCCTTCAGTAAATTCAAGCCTTAGAGTACTTTTCATTGCTCTGCAACATCTTCGTTACTAGATTCAAGACGTCTGAGATAATGGCTTTAGTCATTCAAAAGTTGGATCTGAAAATGTCTGGGTGGTAGAAGAATAAAAATTGGTTTAAAGATTCCTTTCAATTACATTATTGTACTGATTGTTCCTTTTCGGTGAACTCGTTTGCAGGTTGATGTCGTCAAGCAGAATTTAATTTCCCAGACAGAAGATGAAAAGCTGTTTTTTACGCTGATACATCATGTGGCGTTCAGTGAGACTGGTGACTGGATGGCTACTGTAAGTTTCATATTAATGCATTTACTCAAAAATTCATGCGAAAAAAGAAATAATACTCAAGGGAATTACATGTGGTCTGGTATGGGAAAACACTGGACCATCACATCCAACTAAGAGATTATAATAATGGTCTTAAAGCACTATTGGGATGTATATCCAATCAGAGTACTTGAATTTATTACAGACATGTAGACTAATGGTCACAATACGGCACCATAAATGAATCATCCTCAATAGAAACTCCAATAGGTGTATCACATTTGAATATAGTTCCATTCTGGTCTATGTTTATAATTTCCATTATGTCTTTCTTTACTACTGTCTACTGTAGATATTCTACCAGGAAACTTGCTAAGTTGTTACTAATACATTTACAGTAGTCAGTAATTGTCTTGTTTATRTTTCTTGCTGTAATTTACTGTTACAGGTTGAACATAGGAAGGACCATTGTACAACAGAAGAGACACGGTTAAAGTTTTGGGAATTTAATGCAACAAATCAGTGGTACACTAATCCTAAGAAAACTTCTCACTCACATCTAATCACTTACACTGTACCATTTAATTATAACTAACTATTAGCCATTCCCAGCTTGAGGAAAAAACGGGGCCAAGTTAGCATTGCAGTGCATTTTGGGGCTGTTTTAGGGGACATATTTCCAAGAAGGCATCTATTTCTTCCTTTTTAAGACAGCCCCAGAATGCAATGCAATGCCAACTGGACCCAGTTTTTCCTTAACCTTGTAACGGCTTAGGATTGTGGCGTGGCCAATGGACGCAGTAATTAATCCCATCTAAAGGCAAGCTTAAAGTCCATTCACCAGAAAGAGTGTGCTAAAGATTTTGTGATTTGCTAGGAAATGACTTGAYATTAATCGTTGTCAGTGCCCCAAAAAGCTTTCGTGTAATAAATTCCAACCTGAAAGTGATATTTATGCTAATGAGGTTTACTCGTGTTTATATATAGTTACTCCATCAATACCATTATTGACACACCTCATGATCATCGTACAGTAGCAGTACAATTTCAGCCAGCCAGTCAGAACAGTGAACCAACAATGGCTGTCACAGCAGGACATGATGGGAAATTCAAAGTCTGGGTATTAAATGAAAAACAAGGTGTTGCTGGTAAGGTGTAGAAATCTTTGTTCTTGGGTCTCTTTGTTTTTTTAAACAAACTCTGGGCTGATCTCAGTCAAGGCATGGCTAACTCACAGATTGAACCCTGAAACAATATCTGGGCTGATCTCAGTCAAGGCATGGCTAACTCACAGNCAAGGCATGGCTAACTCACAGATTGAACCCTGAAACAATATCTGGGCTGATCTCAGTCAAGGCATGGCTAACTCACAGATTGAACCCTGAAACAACCTCTGGGCTGATCAAAGTCAGAGCACGGCTAACTCACAGATCAGATTGGAATTTACCTGTCACTCAAACCAAAGGACTTCYAGTAGTTAATAAATCATGCTAATGCTATTAACATGTACTTGTTCAATAGGAACAAAATTTGTCTGGGCATGCCAGTCAGTTGGATACTATAACGACACACCATGTTTGGATGCTGTGTTCTCAGAAGATGGTCAACTCCTAGCCATACCTTATGCTCAGGTGAGAGCATAACCTAACTTTATTCATAGCACACCATTAAGAATCCAGCTAATATGAATATGGGAAAGGTTTCCCCATCAGGCATTTCAGCCTAGGCATTTTCAGTAGTGTAGAATAAAATAGTTTTTAAAAAGAAGTAATAGTTAAACAGTGCTTTCTTGTGGCACTCCAATGAATGCCCCACTTGTATATTCTTAGGCTGCATTCATAATGTATGGCAGAGGGGGGAGGGGGGCAGCAGAGGGGAGGGGGGGCAGGTGAAAATTTGAAAATCCCCTCTAAGCAAGGCTTGTAGCTTCTTCCAGAAATTGTGCTTCCCCCCCCCCCCCC
>NW_022258647.1:3648-18260 GCF_009602425.1 Actinia tenebrosa | reverse complement strand
TTTCCCCACCAACACGAACACGTCTTGAAACACTAACAACCATCTCATCTACTGAATTTGTGTATAAAAACAATGAAATTCTAAAATTAAAACATGGGGTATACTTATGAAGCAATGTGAAGGATGAATATCTGCTACCATAAAATAATATAATGGATTATTCCAAGTATGAATTTTCATGAAAAACATGAATTGCGTAGCCAAGGTCAAAAAAAATAAATTCCTAAGGCCTTCATCTCTACAGTACAGTACAGTCCTTGAATATATATTTAAACATTTTTTGTAAAATTGATAGATGGAAAATCTATCTTATTTGGTTCTTAACTTTGGCACAAAAAAGCACRATGCAYATGGCAAACTCTTTCTACTATCTGTCACAATAAAACAAAATTTAATACAAAAATAATGAAAGTTAAAGACTTCTCTATTTTTAATATATAGGAAGTGTTTAGATCTAGAGGAGTACATTATTATGGCAGGTTTGGGATGCAACTCAGAGCCTTGACAAGTACAGAAGATAAATTTGAGGGGAAAATCTTTTTTTGACATTGTTGAAATGACAAACTTTGATTTTGGTTTTATCCTTTTTTTAAATCTCAAAATACTAGCTAGAGAGGAAAAACAGCCAACAGTTACACATAACCTCCCTACTAGCACTTTACAGTGACAGCATTTTAGTAAATCAAAGGAATTTACATTTATTATAGACAAATACTGTAATAATATGTTTGTTTTTTTCCATTGAAATAAAAATATTGAAATGACATTACAGTAACTGATATAACTGGTGGGAATCTCTTGTAGACACAGATATAAAATTGTACCATAAATTGATTCCTTGTTAATGATAAAAAAATATAATTGTTGAAATTAGCCTACTAAAAAATCAAGATCAGTCTGCTTTTAATTCAAAAATATCTTGGAATTCATGAAACTGGTTGTAAAGGTTGTTGTCGTTGTTTGCGTTTGTTTTTAATTTTTGTTTGCTTGCTTGTTATTTTGATGTGTTTTTTTTTCTTCAAGGAAATAAATTATAAGTATTAGGAATATATGTCAATAGTCCCTGCGCTCTCATAAATTCTTAAAGGAAGAATTATTTAGGGTTTCACATCACGTTATCCAAATTTGCAAGTATCAGAATTTATATAGCACCACTGTCGAAACATATTTTACATCATGGYCGGGGTAAAGCATGTTCATCTATAGTTTTTATTATTACATGACTATATTTACTTGATTATCTTGAGAATCAATGAGCTTTTTAAGTTCAGAAACTTGAAATAAACTTGGAAAAAGACAACAATAATTACATTCTTTCTCTGTCTTTTTATCCAAGTGACACGCACTCGATGACTTGTTTTTGTCCGAATCAGACTGAAAACCTGACAATTCACCATCTTCCGAACATCATAGTACTCATCTGTCTCATTTTCTTGATCAGCTACGGCATATAATCGAGGTATGGGGAAAAAAGGCGATTTTTGGAAGAAAACATGCCCGACTAGAAGCTCTGCCTCGTCCGCCATTTTGACCCGGGCGCCTGCGATAAATTCAGCGGAAAACCATAAAGCGCACCCTCAGCTGAAATTTAAATTAGCCAATCAGCGGTTTTTAAGCCGTGTCTTGGGTGCCAACACTATATCCATGAAATAAGATCCAAGTTCACTATTATTGCCTAACATTTATCAACTAGCAATATTAGTCATTATCACTCAACTAGAACATTCATTACACAAACAATAAGGTCGTCTGTTGTGCGTATGTGTTTGTGTAATGGATGTTCTGTCAAAGTGATAGCGTACACTAATATTTACTAAAATATGTAATAACTACTGCTAAGCCACTTACAACTTTGGTCTTATTATGTCTTATTGCATGGACATAGAGTAAGCACTCCATACCAGAAGTACCCATTCATGTTGAATTTAAGCCATCGAAAAGGCCTGTCCTTTACAAAAAGCTATGAGAATATTATCTTTAAATTTATGTGCTTCTGACATGTGAGTTACTGGAAATGTTATCTCCCGCCCACATGCTCCGACATATGGGAAGCAAACCCTGTGATTTGGGTTCCTTTCCATACAATCATGATCAAATTTAACTTGGATTGGCAATTTTTTGGTTAGATCTCTGTGCTGTTGCCCTGTTAGCCACCCCATCATAGATGCTGGTGTCATGTCTGGCTTGTAAAACCTGTTATCATCATCAGCATCGTGTAAATTATCCTCATCAACATCAACATCATCGTGAGTTTTCCAAGCCAATGCTTCGTTGTAACCAAAGACTGATTCATCTTCCAGATCCRTAATGAAGTCCTGGAAGTTATCCATAACAGCTTCTTCTAGGCGGCGCGTGAGCTTCCTTCTAGGGAGTACTCAGGTTTCAATAGAAAGACCAAGTAATCCCCATCTACAGCCTCCTGTTGGCCTAAAACAAACAGACCTCTAGCTGCCTTGRGATGCTTTGCAACAATGTCAGCCAAACCATATGACTGCATCCCTCTTTTAAATTCTCTCAGCACCAAAGCTCTTCTGCTTAGTATGCTGACAATGACTGCAGCTTCAATGGACTCTACATTAGCCTTGTTTATAATCCCTGTGTAACCATGCTCAAGGATTACATCTGTATTTTGAACAACATCCTGTTTTATTAGTTCTACAGTTTTAAGTTCACTTTCAGTCAAGTGTTTTTATGAGATCTTGGCTGGCATTGGTAAAATCAAATCTTCATCAGAAACTAAAGTATGATAAACACAGGGTGCTAAAAAACAAGGTGGTGGCCCTCCCTGGGCCAAGCTTGCTGCCACAATTTCAACCACAGCTTTAAAGTTCCCATTCTGGATTGCACTCGTGGAGTACAATGGGCTCCCATCAGGGAAAAACGTTTTTCCTATATTGATAATTACAGTAGCAAAAAATTCACTTGCCAAAGCCCCACTGTCAATTCCATCTTCTCCAATAAGTTTTACTCGGAGTACATGAACAGGATTCACTTTCAGTGTTGCTCTATGCCAAAAGTTTATTGCTCTATTCAAAGATGCACCTCTTCTTATCACAATAARCAGTGAAGTTTTGCCATCAAATATGACTTTTTTCTCCAAAGCCTTGACTACATCAACTTCTTTACTTGTATCACAGACAAAAGTTTACACAAGAATTTTGGAACACAAGAGACAAATATGTACATGTAGCAACATCTCACAACCATGACTCAAGAATTCCTGTCAATAATTATTACTAATTATTATTATCATTCATTTCTCTATGAAATTAATTTATTATTTCTGGTTTACTGCAATTCCCAGTCACACGCGACCAACTAGACCTTCATCACAAACGAAAAATTGAATTTGGGTGGACATCAATGAAAAGGGTTTCTATCGTTTCTATTGGTTTCTACACCAGGACWGATGTAAATACTCACGTGAACACGTGCAAATGTGCAAAAATCATGCTTCTTGTCTCACGCTTCTTGTCGCCGTGAATTTCTCGATCTGAATATATTTTCTCAAAAATGTCACAGGATTCCGGCTCCGAATCTCAACGCTTGATTGCAAAGCTATCGCTATGGCTATGATTTGAGTTTCTTCAAGATGGGATAAGTCAATACTAATAGTTTGCACTGGGAATCGCAGTAATATTACAAAGCACTATAATCCGTACCAAAATAGTGCAATATGCAAGAAGATTCAATATTGAAATATTTCATTTATAAATAAACTCATGAGTTCGAAGATTTTTAAGGCATAGTGACTCATATGATATTTACTTTTTTGCAGACATTTGTTCGCTTGTGTTTACAATCCAGTCATTCAGAAGCAACTTGAGGTGCTTCGTACTTTTATATGGAATAGCCATCGCATTTGAAAACAGAAGAAAAAATAACTTCCAATGGGAGTTCTAGAACATATTTATTTCTGTCCCGAACAGGCGGCTCTCATGACCCAACACCTCTGAACTTTGAAATACTGCATTGCTAAATTGAAGTAACCTGCAGGGCAGCAAGAACATGAGTCTAGCATTAAACCTTGGGCTATTATTGCAGAGGGATTTTAACTGCACACTCATTTGCATACATATTTACAGCTTGGGAGAATATGGACATTAAGTCATTGTCAGTTGGACTTTGTTCTTGTTCAACCATTGAGAAGCTACAAGATGCTTCACCTGTCTCCATGGCTTCATGGCGGCAAAATGTTGTAGGAACAATGACTTCCTTAGGATTTGGGATTAGCTGGATTTAGCAGAGTGCCCTTATGATTCCGGAGGTTATACCTAGAAACCTTACTTACTGAAACCAAATCAGATAAATATTGTGGTGCTAGCCCACGTAAACATTTAAATGTTAACAGTCGTGTCTTAGAATGAATAAGATATCTAATAGGTAACCAGTGTAAATAAAAAAGAACTGGTGTGATGTGGCAAAAACGAGGAAGCCCTACAATAACCCTGGCAGCAGARTTTTGCAMYCTTTGTAACTTATTTACATGAATATCAGGAAGCCCATACAATAAACTATTACAGTAATCAAGTTTACTCAMTATAAAMGCATGKACCAAAGTCTCGGTAGAACCACGTGAAAGGTATTTCCTAATTCTTCTAATATTGTATAGATGGTAAAACGATGAACTACAAGTTTTCTTAATTTGTTCATGCATATTCAAGTGGGAGTCAAACCAGGCTCCCAGGTTTTTTACAACAGAAGATTGGTTAATCTTGGATTCTCCAACTTGTAGATTGGTGACGTTCACTTTCTCCAGCTGTTGTTGGGTACCGATCACTAAGAATTCTGTTTTACCAGGATTCAGCTTCAGTTTGTCAGATAGCATCCATTGTTTAATGTCTGAAATACACGCTTCCATAGCACTTACAGTCAACCT
Organism: Actinia tenebrosa; assembly: GCF_009602425.1. The sequence goes on along the minus strand of NW_022258647.1, from coordinate 13,381 downwards.
CTCATCAGTATCGTCGCCAGGCTTGAAGGCCAGGTACAGTTGTGTATCATCCGCATATGCGTGGGCTTGAGGCAGATGACTTTCAATAATTCTCTATAGCTTGCTTGAATACAATATAAACAGCAGAGGACCGAGGCAGCTGCCTTGTGGAACACCGTATTCCAGATCAAACGAATCAGAAACAACACCCTMAATGGTGACACGTTGACTTCTGTTTGACAGATATGACTCAAACCAGCTTAAGGCCATCCCTGATATGCCAAAATCAAATGAGAGGCGCTTAAGTAGAACGTTGTGGTCTACTGTATCGAAGGCAGCACTGAGGTCAAGTAGGACCAACAAGGTTACGCATTGTTTATCCATGTTTATTAGTAGGTCATTCTTAACCTTAAGTAAGGCAGTTTCAGTACTGTATCCTGGTCGATAGGCTGGTTGAAGATCAGGTATCAAGCCATATTCAATCATGTAAGTATACAGTTAATCAGCCACTGCTCATTCAGCAAGCTTTGATACAAACTGGAAGTTGCTGATTGGGCGATAGTTCATGAAAACTGTGTCAAGTCCATTCCGCTTCAAAGTTGGGTACACAAGAGCATCTTTCCATGAGTCAGGGAATTCACCAGTTTGCAGTGATGAATTCAGCATTTCAGTCAGAGGTGATAAAAGTTCTTCCAAACAGTCCTTCAGTAAAGACGTAGGTAAAGGATCAAGAGGGCAGGACTTCGTATATGCTTTAGTTACGAGCTTTCTCACAGCATCCATATCAAGGACACTAAACTGARAGAAAGTTGCATTCATTCCGAGAGAATCAGAAACAGGAGGCAAAGTCTGTTGAGCTGCACAGGTCATATCAAGCTCATCTCGGATGTCAGATATTTTCTTCAYAAAGTAAGCTYCCATGTCATTKGCAAGAGACTGTTTATCACTATGCAGCGGGAATTGCATCTCATATTGTTGACCCAGCAACTTCTTTGTAGCAGAAAACAGTTTCCTCTGATTATCAGAATTATCGTTGACGAAATCAGTGTCAAATTCACGACGAACACTGTTCATAACATACGTTGTCCTGTTCTTTAGAGGTTTAAATGCAGCTAAGTCAGTATCAAGTTTTGTTCTTCTCCACTTACGTTCAGCACATCTACGTTACCTCTTTATAGCACGGATCTCATCAGTGAGCCATGGTACACGAGGGCGTATGACGACAGAACGGGTTAAAAGAGGAGCATGCTTGTCAAGCAAAGATGACAATGTCTTGTTGTAGGAGCTAACCAAGTCATCCAGCTGAGAAGGTGTCTGTACAATTAGTTTAGAAGCACGTAGATCATCTTTGAGAGCTTCTAGATCAATTGATTTCAATTTCCTGTAAAATACTGTGTTAGTAGTAGATTTTGCTTTGCACAGCAATAGACCACAAAGAACTGTTGCATGATGAGAAAGAAAACTGCCTGATATAGGTGAATCCAAGATAATGTTATAAGAGACTCTTGTAATGATTAAGTCAAGGCAATGGCCATGGATTTGGGTAGAGGTGCGTACATGTTGCTCCAGGGCCATCGTTTCAAGCAAGTCAGATAATGCAGTAGCGTAAGGATCAGATGGGTCATCGATGTGTATATTGAAATCACCACAAATCAATATAGGTTCCGTACAAAGAACAAAGGACTCCAAGTAATCTGAAAATTCAGTGATAAATGTCCCAGTGGACACAGGGTTGGCAGTAGAATAAGGAGGTCTATAGATGATAGATAAACGCAGACGTGATGATTGGCCACTCGATAAAGTCCATTCGGCAACCTCAAAAGATTGACGGTTAAAAGAGCCTATATTCTTCACGATTATGTTAGAACGACAGACCAGCGCAATTCCGCCACCTTTTTGTCCAGATCTTGAAGAGTCGAATAACTTATATCCATCTGGCAGACATTCAGCTTTAGCAGCAGAGTCAAACTCATTAAAGTGCAAGTAAACCAATTTTTTTTATGTTTTTGATCAAAAGTTGAACCATCTAGAAATACGAATTTCAAAACTTTTTTATGATATTCCTATTTTTTCAATTTTTTCGAGCCATTCAAAGTGCCCGAAAACAGCCGTTTTGGGATTCCTGTCTTATTTAGGCCGAGCAGAGAGGTCGAACGATGTCCTGGACTGATGACGTATCAGGAGTAAGTCGAGTGACGCTGAATTTTTATAAACACATGTAAACTTTGCGATAGAAACCTTCAATCCTGCTAAAAGTTAGTGCAATAGTTCTTTTTCTTAGAGATTAGAAGGCGAAATGCCTTATAGATGCGTAGCAGGAGGCTGTTCAAACTTTCCAGATTCTGAAAGAAATATAGGTTTACATCAATTTCCTGAAGAAAATGATAGAAAAAGAAGAAGGCAGTGGGTAAGCTTCGTGCGAACAAAACGTGCCAAATGGTCACCTACCAAAAACTCTCGGTTGTGTTCTGAACACTTCAGAGAGGACGAATTCGAGCATCATTTTGTCCATATAATCGGAACTCCGTTTGGAAACAAGAGAGTTCTAAAGAAAGACGCATTTCCAACAATTCACAAGGAATTGGAAGAGAAGCCGAAGGAAGGAGAGAAACAACAACAACCTCTAACAAATGCAAAAAGGTCTTCGCGTGAGCATCGCCGGGTTAGTATTATTATCATGTGTGTTTCAGGATCGGAAATTTCGATTTATTGCTCTCATGTTTATAATCTCTTAGGTTGTAAGGGACTTATTAAAAGACCAACCCATTCTCCCTTCCGCGAGTACCACAGGAGAATCAGTGAGAGGCGAATCAGGATCGGAAGCGCTAGTAGACCTTGTAGAAGAAGTTCCGTTACTGAGCGATCCGATAGATTCAGAACCTGTTGCTCAAGCTCAGAAAAACCTCCAACTCGTAAGTCTCATTTAGAAGTTGGTTTTCTCTATATTAAAAGAATAGAAAAGAACAATGTTGTCGAATATACACTTTTTCCTGTAGACACGAGATGACTGCACTCAAACACCTGAATGTCTGGGCTGCAAAAAACGTTTGAGCCAGAAACGCCAGCTGCGCAACAAAGTGATAGACGTGGAAAATAAATGGAAAAAACGCCTTCAAAAATGTGAAGAAGGTTTGTACTTGTATGTGTTTTGATTTACGAACTTTTTCTAGTGTTTACTATAATCGCTTATACTCTGCTAATAGAGATACAATATTCTTATGATTGCAAACATGACTGTGTAGCCTATCCCTAGTGATCAAAAGTGTAGGCTACATACAAAAAATATATTTTTTCTGATTAGTGTGTCAAAATATGGCACACCTTCTGTATAAATGAAGGTTACTATTATCATTATTTAATTATTTTACAGAGGCCAGTGTTTTGGAGACACCTGAAACGACTAACAACGAAGATTATGCAAACGTAGAAGAGAGTGATGAAGAAGAGGAAGAAGTCATAGAAGAGGAGCCACCTCTTTCAGAAATGTCATCACCTGAATATAAGATGTTCTCTGATACAGAAACAGAGACAGAGACAGAAGATGAGAGTGATGATGAAAAACCAAAGAAGAATTTTCTGATAGTAACCATAAAATTTCAGGGTTACCTACTGACTTGTTTCCACTTTGCACAACACATATTGTTAGATTTACATTACAGTAATAATGTTTGCTAATAAACTGCTCATATATTCATTTCAGTGCCAATTCCCACAGTGAAAATCTTAGACACCAACCAAAGTTTATCGTCTTTTTATCAAAACTCCTCCTTTTGTTCAACATCTGTCCATCCTGCAAATCTGATAAGCCTTCAATAGAGACGTCAGTTTGTGGCACAATGATTGAAATAACAACTCAGTGTTTCAACCCTCAGTGTCAATCTCCCACGAATACATGGCGGAGCCAACCAAACATGACAGGTTTGTAAAAAGCCTTTCATTCATCAAGAAATTCAATTTTGAAAGGCCCGAGTGTCCATGCAAAAGTCCCAATCTCACCCCAGGCTTTTAACATGCATTGTATTAAAATTTATAGGAACCAAAATGCCAGCCATGAACTTTCTGTTGTGCTTTTCCATTTTGATTTCTGGTGCATCGCCCTCTAAAGTATTCCAAGTATTTAAGAACATGGGAGTCCACTGTATAAGTCTAGAAACATACTTCAAGCATCAGGCGGTGAGTATTATAAATGCACTAAATATTTTATCCCCAACTGATACCAATACTGAGCTTCATGCGAGTGGCAATTACAACTGTTCCCTTTGCTTATGCTTTGCATCCTGCCAATAATCAACCAATATAATTCTAATTTTGAATACCAAGAAATAAATGAATGATATGTACATTACTATCAAAAAAGCATGACATCAAATGGGCAAAGAAGAAATCCCTACATCCATTCTGGAATGCCATAATATTAATTTTGTTGTTGCTGGCGAAAACTTTTTCCCACACTCCATATTTTCTGGAAAAAGTATCAAGAGGAAATGATGGTGAAGATCAAAGGAACTGGTCAGTCTCTGGTATTAGCTGGCGATGGGCGTCATGATTCTATGGGCCACAGTGCCAAATATTGTGCCTACACAATATTTTGCTGTACTATACCACTCATCATTGAGTTTTCCTTAGTGCAGGTATGTAATAAAAGCATATTTAGTTGCTGTTTATATTGTAAAAAATATTATTACTGATAACAGAAACAAACAATCCAAGATAGCAGCCAATTTATAGTTGCCCTGGCTGTGACTGAATGTATTTACAATACTTCGCCCATTAATTTATTTTCCTTCCCTTACTCAATGCAAAGAAATGTTGCTGGCAGCAGCCCAGCAATGGAAATGTTAGCCTTCAGAAATTGTATGGGTGCCCTTTCTGCATGGAGCCTTGCCATTGGAACACTGATAACTGATCGACACATATCAATAACCAAGTATATGAGAGAACGACTGAGCCATATAACCCACTACTTTGATCTGTGGCATCTGAAAAAAAGTAAGATATTACTAGATCTTTTGATATAGCTAATAGTCATAGATACTGGTAGATCTTATTTTTAAAGAAAAAAAATGAAATTTTTAGATTTTCCTAATTTGTTGTCATTACTGTATCACAAATAATATTTTCTTCAGAAATACATAAAGTCCTAACAAAAATTAGTAAAGAGAAAGGATGTGAAGTTCTCAATCAATGGATTAAGCCATGCCAAAATCATCTTGTGTGGAGTGCTACTTCAACACCTTCAGGGAATGGACAGTTAATATGGGCAAAATTTAAGTCATACTTATCCCATATTGTAAACAAGCATAAAGATCTAGATGAGACAATCTTCAATAGGTGTTCACATGGAGACATCCCACAGCGCCAATGGCTAGAGGAAGGTATGTGTCATTTTTGTATTATGAAAATCTGAATGTATTAATAGTGTTACCACTATGAACAATCTCAGTGTGCTCTAAACATTTTTTTCAGACACCCCTGTTTATGACAAGGTCCGCACTGCTCTTACTAAAGCTTCCCTTGTGAAAGGCATCAAGAAGGCCTCTCCAGTCTGCCAGACCAGCTGTCTGGAAGGGTTTCACTCTGTGGTGAACCAGTATTGCCCCAAGATGATTGGGTACTCATACCAGGGAATGTATTGCAGGTGACAATAACTGATACTTTTTACCCAGTAACAAAATTCCCTATATGATTTTTACCATTATAAAAGCCAATATACCCACAACATAAAGAGTAGTTTGACTGGTGACTAATGAGTTGAACCAAGAAAAGGCAAAGTGTTTGGATAGATATATGCCAATCAAAGAAGTAATTTTTCGCATTATATTGCAAACTAAGAAGTTTTCTTCACAGAACAATATTTTGCACAGAAACACCCTCCTTGTACAGTCTAACTTTAAAATATTTTTTTCAGGCACATTATTGCAGCAACCCACTTCAACCACAACCTTCAGCGCAAGGTTAAAACATCTGAGGATGGGTCAGAGAAAGTTACAATTGTCTACCCCAAATTCAGAAATGGAGAGGCGACAGTTCGTAGTGTAAGAGTACAGCCAAACTATGGTATGTGACAAAACATACTCAAATTGCTTTTGGACTTGAAAATAACTTTTGTTTCATTTCTACAGACTACATCGACAGAGTTTATGACACCTTTATCGAAGCTCAGAGTCAAAAGAACCTGTTGGGTGCTTTAGAAGAGTTAAATGCCGTGACCCCTGCCCCCATGCACACAATGCTAGAGAAGCAGTCAAGACAAGATGCTGTTACATTGTGGAAGAAAAGGAAGTCCATGGTTGTCCAGGAAGTCCCTGGAACTGCATGTATGATTGAGTTTGTTATACAGTATAGTATTTCTGCAGACATAAAAACTAAGGATGCTAATTTAGTTCTCGTATATTTCATTGTCATTTTTTAAATTTTGTTTTATCTTATGTAAGTATTATTAGAGATAATACTTACATAAGATAATCAACTTGTTCAAGGCTTCCAATTGAGCCAAACAACAATAATAATATTAAAATTTTGGTATGCAATAGCCAAAGTCATGGAATATTGTTTTATAGTGATTACTATCATATTTGTGGTATTTTCCAGTTTATTTGTTATGAAAATTTAATAATGTTTCTTTATTTTGACAGCAAAGCTGCTCATGCATCCATGTAATAGATAATGAAGTATTACTAAACATAACAAAAATGTCTATCAATATTTCAGTAAATGAAGCAGAAAGAGCACAGGGGAGTACCAGAGCAGTGGAAAATACAACTACAAGGGCCCAACCACAATGCAGGATTTGCAAGAATCCAATGAAAAACCATAAAAATGTCAAGGATTGCCCAAAGAATAGAAAACCATGATAGTTTAATCTTCTGATACTTCCTCTTCAAAACCAGTAAACTCATTGCTTTCTCCTAATTTAAATCTATTCCTAATTAAATGGTAGGCACATGCAGGCAAAGGTATTCTGTTTTTGCCAATGCGCCCATGTACCAGTTGTGTAAATTCACGGTATGCAATACTTCTCAGAAACCTAAAAAGAAACAAATTATTGATGTTACTCCATGATTATAACCTGATAGCAGTACTAAAAGKATTATGTATATTATTCTGAATTACTATTGCTAGTATAATAAGAATTCAAAGTTATGGTGAAGTGAGTCCATCCCACTGACCTTCACCATCATATCTTCAACTTTATGGTTATTAATATAATATTATTGACACTTGGGATTTTTAGACCAAAGAAAAAATGTTATTCCAAACAACAAGATAGGGGTTTATAGAACATTATGTCTACTTCAGAGTATATAGAAACCAGTACTATTTTATCATGTTCATCCTGATATCATTATTTCTATGTGACAACTACAATTCATGGTTTTCACTATTATTATGATTGTTATAGTTTATAGTTTAGAATTTTAAATTTTTAAAAGAATTAGAAACATGTTTTTAGATTTTAAGATGGATATATAATAAAGGTTATTATTATCATGATATCTTCTCATAAAAACGGAAGGGTTTCATCAAGATTTGAATAATGTATTGACTTACTTTTCCTCTGATCCAGTTTGTCGATACGCCTTTTTATCGATAGTTCTATACTTTGCAGCTGACAATCTTAGTGACCATGGGTTAAGGCAAACTGGTTCGAAAGCTGGGTGAAGTGTGATGCAGTATGGCGGGACGCTGAATTCTCGAAGTACGAGTTCATCTGTCAAGGCATCGCAACACTGCTCGATGTCTTGACAACAATAGCACTCGTTTGAGTTTTGCAAAAGCTCTATCGAGCATCTTCCGCAACAGCACCTATAGGTAACCAAATAAATGTTTATAAGCAAGAGAAYCAATCGAGTTTGTACTAAGCTTAGTTAGAAAATTCTCACATTTAGCTATAACATTGGTCTTTGATCCTAGTAAAGACGAGGGTTCAAATAATGCCTTVGCGAACTTAGCAGTTACTCAGATTTTCCTTGCCTGACAACCTATCTTTCAAGTCTTCTAAACGCTTCTTTTTCTCAGCTTGCTTTATTTCGTATTCCTCCAGCCATTCTTCATCGGCCAAAGGCTCGTCCGTGTATGCGCGATCGCCATTCAAATCTTCCATATCACTCTCGAGTTCGCTATCAGTTGCTTCGTCCTTTTCTGTCTCAATATCGCGATAATAAATGCCCGGAATATAGTTGTATTCTGAGTCATTATCAGATGTGGAGCTTAGATAAGAATTAGACTCCGAGGATGACATTTTAACAGTTAAATTTCCGTAGTCGGGAGTAAAAACAAGCCTTCACAACAACAAATTGCTTATAACAACGGAGGACGCGTTACTGCCGCTACGTCACTCGCTCAATCGGCACCAGTCCTCCTCCGGCGCTCGGCATAAAAATCATAGCAGCACTTTGAATGGCTCGAAAAAATTGAAAAAATAGGAATATCATAAAAAAATTTTGAAATTCGTATTTCTAGATGGTTCAACTTTTGATCAAAAACATTAAAAAAATTGGTTTACTTGCACTTTAAACCAAGTTTCCGTAAGTGCAGCCAAGTCAATTTTTTTCTTACATAGATAGTCAGCAAAAGAAGCAGTTTTGTTCTTAATTGACTGAGCATTCCATAAACAAAAATTAGTGAATTTATTAGTAGCAACAGCGGCCGCTTGGGAAATAGAAGGTTGAGGGTCAATTAGGTTGTTTGCATTCCTTTCTTCTGGTTCAGTGGCTATCTGTTGAGAGTTTGAATGATCAAAACATTCAAAATTTGAGGAAACCACTGTCCTCTCTGATGTTGAATTAACTTTAGGTCGTCCACCACGACCTCCCCTGAAACGCTTCAAAATTTCAGCCTGTTTTAAAGAGTTCCAGACTGGTTTAGGCACAGGTTTAACTTCATTCTCAGAACAATGGCGGGAAATTTGAAAATCACTCTGTGACGGAGTTTTCCACCAAAATCGCAGATCAAGCAGTTGATTCCTTGAATATCCCATGGTATCAAAACAGAAACTTGTTAGAATCCAACTAGCTGAGGTTTGACAATATAAAACGATGTAAAAACGGAAAAAACTAAAACATAAGTAAGAGCTCAGCAAAGTCAGCCAACCGGCGCCATATGCTAATATACAACTTCACTTTATCAAGTGAACTACCTTTTGTCAACTTATAAGTCAATATTTGGCCTTTCTCATGTGGCACATAACAACCAATGTTTGTTTAAACTCATTAGCCATTGAAATATATTTTTCAGTACTCCCCAAGCATATAAGAATTGACAGAGGAACTGAGACAGACGTCATGGCTGTGATGTACATGTTTCTCCATGATAAGCAAGCTGATTTTGAGGATGTCAGTGAATGTGTGTTGTATGGGCCTTCAACTCAAATTAAGATTGAAAGGTGGTGGAGGGAACTCATAGAAAGGATGGAGAGATATTTCAAAAGGATACTCTCCTCTCTAGTTGACGATGGAAACTATGACTCAACCGATGCAATAGATAGGTARATTTCAAATTATATAAAATCTACATTATTAGTCCCTGAAAAGGATTTAGTGTTTTTAGGTTAAGATCCAAACTGGAAAATCTTTTTTGTTTGAAAGACCTTTTGAGTGAGGCTGTCAGGGTTGTAAAATAATAAAATGGTCATTTGCATTTCATTTGCATGAAAACCACCATAGTTTCCCACTATTCCTTATGATCCAGAGTAGCATGTGGTTGAGGTAAGGATAAAATTTGTATACATTCTTTCCATTTATATGCAAATTTT
>NW_022258646.1:9050-20297 GCF_009602425.1 Actinia tenebrosa | reverse complement strand
GTGTTCGCAAGTCAATGAGTGTTTGCAAGTCAATGAGTGTTTGCAAGTCAAGGAGTGTTCGCAAGTCAATGAGTGTTTGCAAGTCAATGAGTGTTCGCAAGTCAATGAGCGTTCGCGAGACGTTAAATATTTGAAATTCCTTAAACCTGAACTCCCTCACTCCTTCCCAGAAAAATTGTTAGAAAAAGGGGGCGTCAACAATAGCAAATCGAAGAATACAATGGTCTATATTAGACCATTTCCTGGTTCGTACAATACTGCCTGTTTCTAAACTCATTAGACAGCTTTGTTTACTCAGGGTTAGCCCCCATTTCAGTTTCGAAATTTTACAAATACCAACGCAATAATGAAGAATGAAAAAATCATAACTTCAGCAATACTAACACTTGGTTTAGATTCCAGGGATCTTCACTGGAACACGTAAATAATGTACATAAAATGAAGACCAATTCTGAGCAACAGAGAACTCGAAACTTTACGACTCCTCCTGAAGCAGACAAAATTAGGTTAAGTAGAGAGAGTCAGAAAACAAACCTTGGCTAGAAGGGTCAATTCTTCATCCACCTTAGGACATACAACAGGTAAACACACAGCACCAGGAACATCTATATCCATCGGCGACCCACAGACCACGTAATCATTCCATTTAGTATTCGACAAGCTAATGTTATCACCTGGTAATAACACTGCTTTACTGCTGTTTATCATATCTTCTAGCGTCTGCCTGTGTAGTTCCAGTATTTTATCATAACGTTTCTTCACCGGATTATCTTGAGTGGACATACTTCTCGACCTTGAATTCCCAGTACCAGTCTCTGCCGTTTTCTGTTCGCTCAGGCTTTTGGATCGTTTCTTTTCGTCACTAGCAAAAGGCTTCGTGTTGGGAGGCCTTGAAGGATATTTCGGTTGCCGGGACTTCATGTCGGCTTGCCTATTTACAACCGTCGGCGCCACTGCTGTGACAGGGCGTTTTGGTGATTGTTTTGGGGCGGGTTTACCAGTCTTATCTGCGGTTTCGTTAAAACGGAAGTGCACGTGCCGAGACCTAGGTACTTCTGGTAAAGGACCCAGTTTCTCTTGTTCTACTCTAGTCAGTGTCTCAGCTAAGATCTTAGCATCATTTAAATTTGCAAGGGCAGCCTCGACCTTTAGTGTCAGTTGCCCTGTACAAGGCTCAAGGTATGCGGGGGCTTCATGCTGGATGTTCTGGCTCATGGGCTTTTGATTGACTTCGGGTTTAACCTGTACAACTGGTATCACGGCTCTTGCAGGGCGACTAGGCTTTACAGGCTTTTTAATGTCGGTTTTGGAAAAAGGAAAATTCTGATAGGATCGCCCGGATTTACGTGCAGGTAACTGTGGAGACGAGTTGGCTTCCTTTACTTCTGTTCCTACCACGGGTTGGGCTTCTTCAGGGGGTTTCTGGCTCAATATAGTACTATCCCTCTGCCTGTCCTTGATATTGGTACATACAGGACTAGTGGAGCGAGCTTCTGATACCTTTTTTTCCATTTCTTCCTTCTGCGCTGAATTACTTTCGTTTTCCTCTTTAACTAAGATAGGTGAACTTATCTCAAGTTTTCTTTTATTTTTTCGTCGGCCGCTTAGCCTCTTCCATGAGGATAATGCTCTCTTAATACCTGATCCTGACTTGGACTGGGCTTTGCTTGACTGACTGCTCTCTGGTTGTTTATACTGGCCGGCGGGGGAGGGGGTGGGAAAGTCTCTAGGAGATTCGATTTGTGTTTCTTTTTGAGAGGAAACACGTCCTGTTGAATTTGCTGCTGCAAGTAAAAAATTTAAATATAAATAAAAGATAGAGAGAGAAAACGAAAGTAAGCGGCAGAGAAGGGAAAAGGGAAATTTAAAAACCATTATATAAAGTGATGGCATGAGCGGTAACTCTTGTTTTCTATTAACAAAAGGTCTTTGCAAGCAATCACTGAGAACTTTGATTTGCACTGCATTGAAATTTTAAGGACAATGAGGATTGAGAACAATAAGAATGAGAACTGGAACGACTGGATATATATTGTGATAGTTAGTATGCGGAGAAGGAGCCAATAAGCCTGTTTATGAAACACTTACCTTTAGGAGGAGGAGGAGCCATACGTTTTGGCTTGATTGTTGGATCTTTACTGTCAACTGTATTACCAGATCCCTGATATTGAGAGCACTCTGGAGAACCTGGTGAATGTTTTCCTGTGGGAGAGGTGGGTGGGGTTAAATCACTGGTGTGCTTACGTGAAGGGATAGAACTGGTAGATGGTGGTTTGGGGGCTTCCTTTTTGTGAGTTCTTGTAACTACTACAAAAAATAAATCAAAAAAGCAAAATCATAAAAAATAAATAAAAACCATATATAAATAAATTATAAAAAATTAAATTACAGTTAATTAAGTTAATGCTCAACTTAAAATTACATAAACTAAATAGGGTATATGAATTATGGTGTGATTAACTACATTTACCAGGATCCATTGCAAACTCACAATATTATTTGAATACAAATGAAAATAATAATAAACTTAATAGGAATTAACTGTCTTAAATGAAAAAAAATCTTGGCATAGTTAGTTAATCTTGTCCTCGCATTGCAGATTGCTCAGGTGAGTATTTTTACGGCTGAGTATTTCATACACTTTCCTGCTAAGTTTGCATCAGCAACTGTGCTCCATTCACTAATGAAGCACAGTTCTCAACCAATAAGAGAGTGTATACTATCAGAACTAATAAACAGTATTTAAAAAATGATATGCCGATCTTCTTGCAACTAATTGTAAAAGAAAAAAAGAAAAATTAATTATGCAGGATATATTGTTAACATAAATCAATATTATTATGGGAACACCATGGAAGCTTGAACGATTATGTTAATTATAAGTGAAATTAAAAAAAGGAAAATGATAAAAATGCCTGCTTTCAAATGTGTTTATTAGTAAATAATAAGGATGCTATAAACCTGTGAATTGTCATAGAAATTGTAAGTGTACGTTTGTTGAGAAATGTGATCGTCCGGGTGAGTGTAGTCTTGAGAAAGACTGTCATTGGTGCTGAATGACTTTTTGGTAACCTGACCTGAAGTCATCTTCAGAGTCCAGTGAGAAAACGAGAGATTTGTAATCGTATGGTTGTGAAGCTTTGATTGAAATAAAATGAAAAAGTTGTAATTTTTTTAATTCTTATTTATTTATATCTTTTTGCCTGTCAATACTGGTCATGTGGAAAATTAAAATTAAAAAAGGGATGGCATAATATATTAAGGCCTCTTTGCAAGCACACTTCCTAGAGTTCTGCCTCTGGACACTAACTAACTTACACCAAATTGAAAAAATAATTCATTTGATTCATGAAAGTCTATACCCAGAAATCTACAAATAAAGCATTTTGTCTGGTTCCCATAATCCTGAAGGTACTCCAAATAAACAACAAACTTTCATAGGATAAACACGAAGAAAAAGAGGTTTTGAATCTTGTACTGAGCCCATGTTCCTCTTGGTCAGTACCAAGAAACAATTCTTGGTGCTAACCAAGAGAAACGTGGGCTCTAGGTACGAGATTGAATATGCATTCATTTGATTGGTTCAATATCATAGCATTAATAATTCTAAAATAATTACATTCTTTGTAAACGTATTAGGAGTTTGTTATGATACTAGAAATAATAAGTATTGGATGATAAAAGACTGGTTTTAAAAAATACAGGAAATGTAACTAAATGGACATTTTGGTTATAAGAATAGCAAATTTATCATAAATGGAATCTAAAACACATTTTCTTTTGAAATACATACAACATAAACTTAAATAACTTTTAAGGGTGAATTCATTAATAATCAAGCACATGTATATTTTTCAGAAAGTTACAGTGCGACTACTCCAACCAAAGCCACCTCGACAAATTTTCCACAAATTAGCCAATCAAAAGTAGGAATTTGAACAATAGAATTGCTGCAAATCGGACAAATATCCATGGGTTTACACGGCTTAGAAGACTGCCGGCACCTTTGTTGTCAAGTATGAATGTGCTGTCACATAGCAACATACATGTAGTGATAAGATCTAACAGTGTCAGCCTGATAATATCTTTGTCTGGAAGAAACAAACTGTAATCATAAAGACTGCGTTTTATACAGTTTCAAATTATTTGCTTTCCTGTCGTGTTTGAAGTCGTATATTGCTATTTTTCTATATCTTTGGTGACACAAATCACTAATTCGAGAAGAAAATATATTACAAGCTCTTCTTCATTATTTAGTTTTACCAACCGGAACAACAGAAGAATATTTTTAATAATTCAAAATTTACCGCTAATCTATTGTCTAGATACTCAAACACTATAGGATAATTTGTGGAAAATTTGTCGAGGTGGCTTTGGTTGGAGTAGTCGCACTGTAATCCTTCCATAACATCATTTAGGAAAGCGGTTAATATATATATTTTGATGCATCAAGCATGATATATTATTTGTGGCAAATCTGTGTCAAGCCTAGACTTAGTTTGAACAAGAAGACTATTAATTAAAGAATAACTAATTAACTCTGAAGAAAATGAATCTCAACATGACATTCACATACATAGGCAAAAAGTAGTACAATGCAATATAGATGAAATGGAACTACACATGAAATTATAAATGGAAGGGAAGGGAATGGAATGGAATGGAATGGAAAGGAATGGAATGAAAGGGAATGGAATAGCCATGACAGGGCAAATATTCCCCATTAAATAAAAGTGAATTAAAATTGAATAGTGAGTAAATATCAACAATTCTAAGGAGAAAATACACATGGAAAGACAATAAGGAATTTCATCTTATCAACATGCACTATTTAGTTGTATAAAGTAATCCTTTATCAAAGGATATGACTGACAATGCTTAAGTATCAAATTATGGTATTAAGTGGCTGAGAGCTTGACCTGGTGTCATGGAGATAAGTCTTTTGAATGAATGCCATTAGCCACATGGACTAAAAAAATGTCATTTGATATCCATGGGCAGGTGGAAATATAGCTGCTGTTAAAAGCTTACATGAAATATACATGAAAATATAATCACTGAACTACTGTACTGTCTACCTGATTTTTTTTATTATATACTTAAACAATTTTTTTGCTAAAGGAAAAGTGAATATATGGGAATATTCTCTGATATTCACTCAGCCTTTGGCAAATAATTGTTAAGTATCTTTGACACGAATGAATTTAATAAATAATGGAGAGAGAGTTTTTTGTTGTTTTTTTTGTTCAGATTCTATTTATCTCTGCAAGAAGCAAACAAGCCAATGCATGTTATATTCAAAAGTAGGTGAATATAGCAGCATAAGACGTAAATTTTGACCAATGAGTGTGCCTGATTTATCATATTCACTTGTGAAAAACTACTAAATTTATGTGATTTACAATAATATTCAAATCCTGGGGAACATAGAATACTCTGGTAACTCAGCAAAATTCTCTGGCTTAAACTACGATTGATATCTTAGTAATTTATTCAAATATTCACTTTCAAAACTTAGTTTAAAACTTAATGCAAACCCTAAATCTATGAGCATGCTATTGGTTTTCAGAAATAACACAAACAACCATTCTGTTATTCATAAACGATCCAACTAGAACAGAACTGAACTGAATAGGAATTGGATGGAATGTGATAGCATATAGGACTGAATACCCATGTCTGTCGCTAGGGGTGGTTCCATGGTTGGAACAAACCACCCTTAACACCTTATAATAATGTTTATTGCTATTTTAGTTTTTCAAGAAAGGGCATAACTAAAATTGGTAGATAAATGAACCCTCCCCTTGAAGGTCCTAGTAACAGGCATTATAGCTGAGCAGAAAAAAATAAACTACAAAAATTATGGCTATTCTGATTATTAAAGTTTTTCCATACCTTGAGACACTGGACGACTACCACGAGTGACATCCTTTATATCTACTTCCACCTTAACTGCTCTAGGTACTGGCCGAGGAAGAGTGGCACTGTGTGATGGCAACTGTGATCTGGGCCTTGGGACTGGACCAGCCTTTGGTAATGGAGGGACCCCTTTTTCTGGGTCCTTTTTGATCTCAATAGGTGGAGGGTCCTTATTCTGTGGAGTTAGCTTCTTATAGTCTGGTACAATATCATCTGGGGGCTCACAGTAATAGTGGTCTGGGATGGAATCCTCTTTTTGACGGTTCAATTCCTTTTCCTTAGGGGGTAGTGGTGGGGTATCAGCATGTTCATCCTCATTGCAATGAACAGGTATCCCTGCACTGATATCAACAACCTTATATGGTTTGGTTTTAGGTTTGACATCTGCATTAGCATAACATGGCCCCTCTACTAGCTTAGTTACATCAGGATTGGAATGCCGTCTCTCGATAGTTCCTTGCTGTTTGCCTGTTCTTGGATGTGAATCAAATGGCTCACCATTACCATTAGTAGATTTATTTCTTTGTGATTCAGTGCTCGTTTTAGTGTCAGTAACTGGAGAACTAGGCATACTTGAGCTAGCCTTAGAAGAATCTGAATTGTTTGACGTCTCACTGGGTTCCACAACAATGTCTTCAAATATTGAAGATTCTCTTAACTCTCCAAGATCACTTTGAACTTTAAAAGCAATGCTTTCAGGTCTGTCTGCTGTTGACAATACACTAGAAATAAAAGGTCTTTCTAATACAGGAGAGTTACTAGACAAACTGTCCTTTCCATCGCTGTCTATGCTCCGACGATTTTCATAATGAGGTTCTAAATTTAAAGTCTCTTGTGTTTCACAGCTGGAAGAGGTATGATTGATATGTCTTGGTTCAATAGGCCCATTCGATGGTCTATCTGAAACGTCTTTGATAATATTATTGGGGCTTATAACACCATTTTGTTTATTTGCAGAAGTAAGCGAGTCACTTTTATTTATAATCCGTTTAGTTTTGTCATCCGACTCACATGTATATGTAGATTGAATCTTATCTGTTGCATCTACATCTGTTTTGTTATCATCTTCCATACCTCGACAGACATTATTTTTCATTTGCATATATTCCCCGTCTTTTCCATTAGATTCAATAGATTTGGAATCCATATTCAAGTTTTTTTCTTCTCGCGTATTTTTTCTTTGACTGATCGATGAATTTTCGTACTGTCTTGATTCTTTGACACTTACGTCTCTTTTATTCACTTGATCTTGCTTTATATCATCTGCTTCGACTTTATTATTCCTCGAAATTTCCTTTTCCTTGGGCAAATCTGCACTGGCAGCACATCTGAAATTCTCGTTAGCATTATTATTTACGTTATTTTTTGAGTCATGAAGATGTGTTTTGGGTTCAGTTATTGATGACTCACTGCTCCAAACAGAACACCTCACATTTTTGTCATCTTCTGAATCATGTGAGGCCTTAGAAGCAGTTCTTTCCCTTGTCGAAATATAAACAGGTTTAGGCTTATCCAGCGAGTCAGTGGTTCCCCTGTTGTCTGCCGACAACGCTGTGTTTTGTGTTTCACTAGAGGAAGAATCATTAATACGAAGTGTTGCTTGATAAGACGACAGCCTCTTAGAGAATTCAGAACCCGGCGCTCGATAAACTATCCCGGCTCGTTTTACAGTCCCTCTTTTGATAAATTCCTCTCCGTCAACACTCACCTCCGAAGACGTTTGTCTTTTACTGTTAGGAAGTCCATTGGTTTTAATATTCGGTGATTTAGAAGCCTCGTGGTTGCTTTTTATGAGACAAGAATCGCCATTTGCATGAGGAACGTCTTTGGTGCCAGTGAAATGCTGCTCTTTAGATCGAAAACAGTTCGAACATTTTCCCTTCTTCCACAAATTCTCAGCATAATTACTACAGCCTGACATACCTGGATGTCTTCCTGTGTAAGATTATAGCATTTTAGTCTCAAATTTCTCTAGAGAATTCTGTTAAAATTATAAACCCATTGAAGAACATGAAGCCGCATCTTTGACAAGAGACATAAACAGGACTCCCCTCGGGGGTGGGCTGGGGATAGCATAGTAAAGGAGGGTGGGTCTTTGTTGTAAGGTCAACTAACTTCCGTTTTCGCAATAAAAATATAATTCTAACAAAGTCAAACATTCTTGGATCTTACTCAAAMCACATTATAATTCTGTTTCTTAAATATCCCTCAATGCTTTCTCTTTAAAGGAACTGTTGCTTTCATTTTTTATAAAAAGCAAACTTCAAGATCAGCTGTTCTTAACATTTGCATAATGTCGTTTGGACAACAAAGGCTTTGAGGTGGTTCTTTGATAAGTAGGCAACGAAATTGAACGAAATACCAGACTTCCTATTTATTTCCCTTTATTAAAATCTAATGTCAAACCGCAATAAATTAGATTCGGCCGTCAAATTCGATGGGAAATTTTCCGTCCAAATTGTTCAAAAATCCTGGCCGAGTTAAAAAAATCAAAATTTCAAATCGACCGGCCAAACCATAACATATACTAATACATACCTATGCTGTGTCACCATATACGATGCATACAGATGTCTATATAGTGTATGTACAGCCGCATGCAAACACGTTTACCCTTTTACACGTACAAGTATATCAGAGATTATCCTGGAATATCATCTGTGATATTTTTTTATTATGTGATAGGGGGGAAAGTATCAGGGTTTGATATCGCATGATTTCTACTATACTTTTGATTTTTATATTTTGTTTCTGATTTATCTATTAACAGCGATATTGTCAGTTTGACGTGTACTGTACTGTACTTCAAATTATACTTTTTTCTGGCTCTCCTCCTTCTGTTGATTTTTATTTTCTTCTTCTTCTTTTTCTTCTTCTTTTCTGTAAAATTCTGAACTAATCTTAACACCAATGACACATAGCAAAAAGCTATATCTCGCTTTGTTATGACTATCATACTTCGATATTTTCATTGGATTATGATATACAGGGTCCAAACAAATCATTACAAACGGCTGACTCACTCGAAGTAAAATGAACGATATACATGCGGTTGAAAAAGAGATACGCACAGCATTCATTTCGTGATTTTATCGAAGAAATTATTACTTAATCATTGACACCATAGTTTCCGCTTATATATGAACAAAAGATTTAAAGAAATGCGCGCATTACTTTATTGTACTTCGATATAATAGGGGAAATAGGCCATGAAATCGTTTTTTATTTTACTATTATTATGAATCATAATAAATGCAAGTCCTGTCCAGTCCAGTAATCCCTCCTGGAGTCAATTTAACAGAAGTATGGATTAGGACTATGGAATGAAAGATTTGATCCGGAAATCTTGATTGAACACCAGTACAAAGGTGTTTTTTTCATTTTTTGCATGGGACGTCGTTTTCTCTCGGCTTTAATTCTTTTTTTTCTTCTTCTTCTTCTTTTTCTTTTTTATCCTAATTTTTCCCCTTTCTTTCCCCTTTTTTTGCTCGCTTTTTGAATGTTTGAATGTCTAATTACCTCAAACACATACCAGCGTTGCCAAAAGTCTGGGCACGATAACGGTTTTTCATACAATCAATTAAGATGCAGCATTGCATTGAATCACGATAACAATCCCCCCCACTCCTCACCTCGCTTCAATATTGGACGACAAATAAATGTTTCTTTTGAAAAGTTTTGGAGTGTTAGGGAACAGGACAACCTGGCCACATCTCAACAATGTTTTAGAGGAGGAGGGTTATTAATGCAGTGTGTTTTTTGAGAAGGTGATGGTGATCGTTAAATATCTTCAGTGTGCAAATACATTTTGGCATAGAGTGTAGATATCAAGTGATGATAACATTTACTAGTCACGCATTCCATAGCTTCTTTTGTTAAATCAACTACCATGGCAACTGTTCATTATTATTCATATCTCATGGTTTGTGATTCGATGTGATTCAATGTTGCACCCCGTTGTATTACCCTTAAATGTAATAACACCCATAAATGTAATACCCACCATAAATGTAATAAAAATCTGCCATAGATGTAATAACAACCATAAATGTAATAACAGTCAACCATAAATGTAATAATCGACCCCACCATAAATGTATTAACCCCTCCAACCATAAATGTAATAACCAAGTGTTCCGGAGAGTCAAACGAAGTGTTTGATCAACAAACAACTCTAAGCAGCATTGTTTGAGTGTTTTGTTAAATACAGTGGAGGGGTCACATACCACGTGATAGCCAGTGTAAACAGCCGTTTTGGATACAGATGGAACTGTGCAAGAAACGGGTGTTTACGCAGGCTATTCACTTGACCGTGGGATTTGTATAGGGTAGGGCGAGTGCTATTTGAGCTTTTTGAAAACCCGTGAGTGCATTTTTTTTTCCAAAGTGCACGAGAATACCATGCGATTTCTTGTTAATAATATAGATGCAACAATTTCGAACCAAAATTAGATAGAAAAAAGACGTGTTGGAAAAAATTCACGAAGCGAAGAACTCGTTTGTTTTTGTTTAAAATTGGTTTACAAAACAATATTTTATTTACAAAACAGGAAAGAAATATGAATAACAAAAATTACTTTTGGTCTTTAAAAAGTAAAAACATGCTTTCTTAGAAATCATTTTTTCATCTTCAACACTTCAAATATTTGACATTTTTTGAGAAAACAAGTATAAGCATATTGCGAAGAAATTCTGCAAAACTTACATAAATCATCAAATATTCTCTTTTTTTTCAATTCCTAAACACTCAAACGAAAGTTGAATAAGCTGCTTTCTTTGTACAGAAGTATTATGCACCTCTTTACGGATAAAGTAGGCGAAAGCTCTTGAAGTTTCAACATCAAGTTTAAACGTCTCTCGCTTCAACTTTCGCGTCAAGTGAACTTGAACAGCTGTAAAATGGCCCAACTGATGTTTTCTTTCCTTTTAAATTCTCAAATAACAAGCAGCGAGTCCTCCTTTTGCCATTCTCAGCCTTTTTTTGCTGGTTTTCAACTGATGAAGCTTGACTTTTTTAGAATTTTTGAATCCATTTTTAAGATGAAAATCCGCCAGCTTGAATTTTCTGAAAACTTCCAGAGAGGGAAGGCTGTTCTGTTGCCATGTCAACTACTGTGATCTGATTGGCTAGTTTGAATTTCTTTTGTCTTTTCAACCAATCACTGAAAAGTGTTTCATATTTTTGCACTGTTGTTTCACATTTTTTCACTGGTGTTTCAGGAAAACAGGACTGCTAACAACCAATCAGAAGTGAGAAATTTTTGCATCTGTATTATTAGTGACAAAATATCATGTACATCCGTATGATGATGATGGTGATGATGATGA
>NW_022258641.1:0-19425 GCF_009602425.1 Actinia tenebrosa | reverse complement strand
ATATCAAAACATGAATAATTTCATGCTTTGCTACTGCAATGTTATTTTTTGTTGCCATGACAATGAATTAAAAGAATTGCAATGAAAGAGGAAATAAACAAGAAATGAAAAATTAAATGAGAATATGAAAACATCATGAAAGCGCAACAATAGTTAATCTGGAAATATGTTTATTTCTAGTACCCAACACGAAAATAAGTTTGCTAATATTCGATTTTATAAGTTGTAATACACTCAATAAAATTACTCGATTGTGATTGGGCAAGAGGAGTACAATTAATGTGTCATAAGTGTGCTCTTCAAGCACTTTTTTTTTAAACCTGTATTTTCTCAAAGTTCAAATATTCATAATAAATGGAAGGTGTATGTAGTAGATCCCTTGCCAAATAAAAAAAAAAAAATATTTATTTCTGTGTCATTGTAGTTTGGTTAGGACGGTTATTGTTTTTTCTTGTTAAAAAAAATGATAGAAGAAACGATTACATTGGATATTCTTTTAATACCTTTGACAACAAGCTCCAAACTTCTATTTTGACCAAACCCCACAGTATTGTACGATACACAGGTGTAGTTTTTCTTGCCTGTGTCATTAAATGACACACTAAACACGCCACTAATACTGTTATAATGGATCTGACTTGTGTTGCGATACAAAAAGTATTTAGCAGGAGGCTTGGCATAGGATGTACAGGAGATGGTGGCATTACTTCCACGACAAAAACCTGTCTGTTTTGGAGAAATGCTGATTGATGTAGATTTTGGCTTGACTAAAAGGAAATCCAAAGGCATATATTTTAATAAACAATTTTTTATAATAATGAACAAAAATAAAACAAACAAAGAAGCAACAACAAAATTATAAGCACACATAATCTAGCGATATGGTGAATTTTCTTATCATGGATGAGTATTACAAAACAAAAAACAAAAAACGTATGGATAAAGTAAGCTATTTTACTGTACCTTTTAAAATGACACCGAGTGTTCCTAAACTACATTTCGCCAATAGTAACAATGTCCAAAATTGCAAAGGCGCGTCTTGTCTCTTACTTGGAATATAACATATTTCAATATAAACATGTCCCTTATATCTCGTCTCGTTATTGCAGAGATCATTCACCCAATCCCCTATAGACTTTTGCAAAGTCCATCGCGGTATCCTTCTTATTTCATGCGCGCTGAATAAAGCCCGTCCAATCCAACCAGATCATATCACACGCACTGGACGCGACTTCGACGCTCGCTTTCTTTTCAGACTGGATTTCATCTTGACTCTGTTAGCCTCAGACAGGTCGACTTGGATTAAGTCTAAATCCCCGATAGCGTGTAAATTTCACTTGACAGATGTATTATTTGCATTATTATTATTATTTTCTGCAGATAATACATTTGTTATGAAATTCACTAAAGGTTACAAAGTACGTTGGAATATAGTTTGCTTTAAAAGGGGGGGGGGGGGGGGGGGGGGGATTAGGAGTTTTTATTTTTGGTTTACAAATTCTATAATAAAACAATTATTGAACTCGGTTTTGGCACGATATCGTAAATCATCAGGACCTTGACATGTGTTAGTCAACAGTCCCTGCCCTTGATAATTTACATAATATCATGATCACTTCTGAATCTTTTGTTTCCAGAAGATGTTTAACCGTTTAACATCCCTGTGGGTGAATAGTGATGTGGGAAATAGACCCTTGCACGTGACGTCAAAGCAGCTCCATCTGGGGGACAAAACAAAAGAATTCCAGTCTCCTGAGAACTGGAACGTATTGTTTTATCCCCTAGATTGAGTTGCATTTCAAAGTGCTGCCAGGGCAGGGGTTTATTTCGACTACATTTCCCTCGTCAATTAATAATCATGAGGCATGTTGATCTCCTCGACCCAGTAGAACTTTTTAGACACGCAGTCCACACGTATCCGGTTATTTTTGAACTTGAATTTTTTTTACCGCTTTCGTACCGTTTTCGAATCACATTTTCGTCCGTCCATACGTAAAAGTGTTTGAAAAGTTGCGTTTTCGAGTGGCGTATTCACCGGATACGTGTGGACGAAAGACCCATCTATCAAGAAACAATTCCATGTGAAGGGGTCTTTATACTATCTACTGACGCTAAACAAATACTGTAAAGTCGTGCATACGCTTTAGAATTCATTTACCGGTTCGTGGACGGAACCGATAAGGCAGAACTAAGCAGATTTATGTGATGAAGTTGTTACATGATTCAAGTTGCAAAAATTTCGACATTCTGCGTTGCGATTTTTTCAAGCTGAATCAAAAGGTTGTTACGCGTTGCCGAATCAGAAAATCGTTGAACGTCAGTGGTACGTGACACGGTATCTCGAAAACTTGTCTTTGAGAATCTTCTCAAAAGTAACTTGAATGCGAGGCCAACATAAAAATACAAAAGAAATAACGTTTTTTCTCGATGGAATTTCGGTCATCGGCCCTAGGCCCCGGGTTTTGTATGGCTTATCTTATACAGGGCAAAATTACTTGATCAGCTGATTGACTGACGAAGGAGGGCTTTTTTCCATAATTCGAGGCTTAATTACTAGAAAATGATTGGTAGTTCAGTTGCTTAGCAACGCTCATAAATTGTAAACTCTTTTTCTTTTTTGTAAGTCGAAATGGCTTCATGTTTTGCATTGGCAGACGAAGGAACCATAAGAAAAACTAAAAAGTCCAAGCGAAAATGAAAACACTAGAAAGAGTACAGGTGTCTGGATAAATGTTTAACGTAAATGGGCCTCGGAAAGACCACTCAAGTAGTCCCAAATGTGTACAACTTCACAACCTGCAATATGTCTTTGAATGTCTCGGAAATAAGCTCAATTCAGCACAATAATCTTGGTCTGGGCCCAGTTGCATGAAGCTCTCTTAAGATGAAAAAGCTCAAAAACACTCGTAAGTATTGTCTTACTACAATGGCCTATTGTTTTGGAACAAATACTTACGGATGCTGTTATCTTAAGAGAGCTTTATGCAACCGGGCCCTGGACTTTAAACGGCTTCTTCCTTTATATTCCGATTCAGACTAAAAATTTTGTTGAACTTTGTCTATCTTGCCAAATAATCATTGTTTAAGCTCAGTGATCGATGGTATTCTTTTGTACAGGAAAAAGCCTTAAAGTATTATTGTCCAAAATTTGCTTTACAATAGCTTTACACTATTTCTCGCGTTTAATTGGTTATTTTTTATTATCAATTCTTCGATTGCACGTTACGTCATCGCGGCCTCTCGGGGGAGCGTTGGTGCCATTTAACAAAAGATTTCTCATTCGTATCCACTGTTAACGGCACCACAATGGCCGCCATGCTTTTGTCTTTTGACTCTCTTGGGAATGCTTGAAACCCATCAATAAGAAGACAGGCAGATAAGCTGACGTCAACGAGCGCGCGTTCTTTTCTTTGATCTTTTTGATCACTGAACGAGAAATTATGCTATGAGATTTCAAGTCCTCCCTATCCATCCCCTCAAACATAACAAAACACAAAGGACTTGGGAACTCAGCTAACTTCTAAACCACAGCACGTGGTAAGGCAAAGGATGGACATATAGTTTATACGAATAATAACCCGCTAGTGTTAATAAACGATGATATGCATTGTTGTTCTTATGCAAGGATACTCATGGGCTAATACCAATGTTATCGGTATACTGGTATGCTGATAACGTTGTAATTGAGTACTATAACTATAAGATGATCTTAGGGTCACGATTCTCTCACTACCCAACTCGTACGGTCGGCCGGTCGGTTAATCACGATCAAGGCGGGCAGGCAGGCCGACAGGGTTGTGGATTGATTTAATTTTCCTCTAAGTTTATTTTTAATTCAAAAGACAGGGGTCAATGGCATGCCAACTTCAACGGTTAGTGTCAAATATCATTCTTACGACTTACAATGCACGGTGACCTTGCGTGTACAATTTCCAGAACGTCCTAAGCTATTTCGAACCAAACAGTGGTAAATTTTTTTGTCCGTCCTGGAAGCCCTGTACTGAAGGACTGAAGTACCAGGATGTGTAGTGCCATTAGGATAGGTCCAAGAAAACTCATTCACTGGCGGTTGTCCTTTTCCAAAGCATGTCAAAGTTACTGACCCACTTTCATTGACGATAACATTTGGCAAATCTGGAGATATGGTACAACCAACAGGATCTGTATTACACAATAAAATAGCATTTTAGTGGTACATAAAATGTTTTCAGTCAGAGTAGAAATAAGAAAAAATAAATAAAACCACTACACTGAAATATATACTCCCACAACAGAACCGAAGGATGGTATTACAGTGTTTCCATCTGCTGCGTTGGACTAAAACGAATTTTTAGATTCTAGACGTCGCTGAGGACGATATTCCAGGAACGCAACTTCTCCGTTGGAACTTCGCATGTTTTGTAAGCACCCTTATAACAATCAATTTGCTTTTTTTAATATAAATAAATATTTAAATAAAGCAGTTTAGAATTATGGACGTATATGCCACGCCATTATACATACTAGAAAAGTCACCAAGGTAACAGACACCGAGAAGGAATATAGCAATTAAAATTTTCTTTTTCAAACTTTGAAAAGATAAACCAGTCGAATAACCGGGATGGTGATAGCTCAGAGTGAAACCGCGCTTTTCGTGGAGGATACAAACAAATATTTGTCGCATATTTGCACAAGAAAATAAGACATAAATGATAAAACGAGTAACTGCAGTTTACTTACATGCAACTATTACACTCGAGGTCCTGCTGGAATCACCCAAACTATTTTTAGCAGTACAGGTATAGTTTCCTGTATCTTCTAGTGTTGCGTTAATCAACACCACTGTTCTTCCATTGTCTTTGGTCAGCGGTGTTCTGTTTGTGGTGGACGTCCAAGAAAAGGTCGGTTCAGGCTCGCCTGGAGCAGAGCAATTTATTGATCCGTTTTGGTAGTTTTCAATTATGACTAACTTCGAAGTCACAGCCACCGGAGGATCTGATAAAATATAAATATAATTATTTGAAAAGGTAAAGGAGCAACACACAAATAAAGTAGAGTTTCTTTTGCTATTAACAATTACCGCGTCATTGGTTCACTTTTAATAATTGACAAAACAGTATATATGGCACAACTAACAGGATTTGTCAGCATTACACAATGAAATGAGAGCTATACATGTCATATATAAAACTCATCAGTGAGTTACTTACTAGTCAAAAATGACTAGACAATGTAAGTCTGGAGCCATATACAATTCGGTTTAAACATAAATGGCCGCATGGAATTGGGGTAAATACCGCTAATCCGGTGTCAATGAGTAGAATGAAAAATTTGAACAAGCTGCCAATTGGAATGAGGCAACGGGATGTACATAAAGGAGAATGAATAATCCTTCACGCTGCTTTATTTACTTTAGATAAAACATATACTGGTTTAAGTGACGGCCTACTATTGAACGTTCGGTTTTAGTCTACGACAATGATGTGCTCGCACACAAAAACCCCCCAAACCAGATAACTAAGCTGAATCACTTTTTAAAATAAAAAGGCATTTTTTTCGATATCTTCCTCTTTATAAAAAAAACAAAGTATTGATAAAGTTTGAAAAAATGGCACGGGTATTACTCGTAGGAAAAAAACGGAAAGTGTAAGTTTATGCGTTTTTGGCACTCGTTTTGAACAAAAATTGTCAAGCAAAATATCAGTAGAAAAAACATTTTTATCGTAAGTAAGTACCAATCGGGAGGAACGGAAGAAGAAAAGAAAGGACGTAGGAAGTAGGAAAAAAAGATCACAAGAGAATGGATTTTGAAAAAGTACGATAAATTGTCCTCATGGAAAAGAATTAAAATATATGGGTCGATAAAACTACAACTAATCCTATTTTATCATTATTTATTGAATGATAAATTAATTACAAACTCATCTCTCCCCTCCCTACCCATCAAAGAAAAAAAGAACGAAATATGAGTTTTTCAAGGTTTTCTGGGGTGGGGGATAACGTCAAATGAAGGCTTGATTACTGATGACCTTATGATTTTATTTTTCCTTTTCCGTTTCCTTTTTCTCAAAAATTTGTTGATATACGCTTTTGTTTTTAATCGTAATTATCTCGAAAATAACCGCTTTCCATATTTGAAATCACCATTAAATTTGGGTTGAAATAATCGTAATAAACAATGTTATGGATTGTTTCAATTTAGTAGACAGTCTCCTCAAAGACAAATGACAAATGAATGGCACAGAACTCTGAGTTACCTATATTATATATGTTCTCCCAAATCAAAATCCAGATTTCAAATATCAATTCAAGACTAATATGCAATATCTAACTACATAATAAATGCATCAGCTTACATTGTACAGTCACGTTACTTGTGCAAATACTCCGATCACCAAAACCATTATACACAGACACCTTGTATGTCCCAGTATCTTGTCTTGAGGCAGTAAATGTCAGTCTGCTATTGGCAGTCAGTCTACTTCCATTAGGATGAGTCCAGATGTACTCATAAACAGGTGGGTATCCTGTGGTGGTGACGTTTAGTAACACATTGTCTGTTTCCTTAACTGTTGTTGCATCAGGATGTATGGTACACGATGAAGGAACTGAAATTGTTAAAAGAAACAAGTAAAATCGATGTTCCAGTATTGATAAAGTAAAATAAGAGATCAACCTCCTTATCCCATCATCCCTTCTAAAATAAAGAAACAGAATTATACCACTGTTTTCATTGCTAAGTGCATATCCAATAAATTGTTAGATTACACTGATATAGGCACTTGGGGACCATGAGAAGGTACATGGAAAACTATTTTAACAATATATCTAATTGAAGGTAGTGTATCAGTGACCTTGTATAATTGACAGGTTTTATGTTGCGGCTATTCTCTTGATAAGCGCATAGCAATGAAAACAGTAAGTGGTAAAATATCTACAACTCAGCACATGCTAAACTAAGGGAAGTACATTTAAATGAATAATACGGTATACCACTACGGATGGTAAATACCATGACTAACACATACAAATGGAATTCAGTGGAGGACGAGCCACTTTGTGGAAGTGTTACTGTTAAATATCACTGTTTTTCTTATGCACCTATACTTTGAAGCAAGGATACACTGATGAGCTAAAGGACTAATATCTTGATACACTGATATAATGGTGTACTAAAATCCAATGTGCCTTATTATACAAAAAGACCGTTAAAGTGCCTATGACACATCTGAAAATATTCTCGGTACAAATTCTACATAATGTGAGCTGTTCAATGACCAAAAAATGTCATAGTTTGAGTGATGCATCTTGATGTTCATAAAGGTTTTATCCTTGTCATACAGTCCTTCGACTAAACGTTGTCGTTGATCGGATCATCCCTACGCCCCTAGACCGAGAAGGAAAACGGGTAAATTACCCGGATATTGCGTCATCCAAACTGCTCGCCAGTTTAAATCTTCGCTGTATGCTCGAGGCATGGTTTCAGCAAATTAAATGGGATCGAAAACAGCGAGCTCAAGACGTGTTAGATAACATATAAGGCAGCTAGTAACTGTGAATTAATTATCCCCATGACCCTTTTCGGTCTAGGCGCGTAGGGATGAAGCCGATCAAACGACAACGTTTAGTCAAAGGACTGTATGCTGATGGTGACGTCAGGGGAGTCATCATTTAATATACAAAACTGAACTAGTACAGATAAATTTGCAAAGCATGATTATTGTTTCACCCATGGCTATGATAAGAATTATTGCTAATTAGTTCCCACACAGCAAGTATTTCAAATTACAAGGAACAAAAGATAAGCACAAA
The DNA here is from genome assembly GCF_009602425.1 of Actinia tenebrosa. The sequence goes on along the minus strand of NW_022258641.1, from coordinate 11,634 downwards.
TGACTTCCCTAACGTCACGGTCATTAGCATATGACAAGAACAAAACTTTAAAACATCAAGATGCGTCACTCAAACTACAAGTGGTTGTTGGTTATTGAACAGCTTACATTATGTAGAATCTGTGCCAAGAATATTGTCAGATGTGTCATAGGCACTTTAACACAAACTTTCAATGAAATAGAGTTCCCCTACTTATTTGGAAACATCAAATTAGATAGCTGCAAGGGGGGTTCCATATTTCATAGGTGTTTATGATCAGATAGCCTGCTTCAAACAGCCTGTTTTTTGTGGGGATTGGAGAAGAAGAGAGGAGGGGCCGGGGAAGAAGAAAGGAGTCGAGAGGGCCTGCCTCCAAATACTCCAAGGCCCAGTATTTTGCATATATGCCCCTTGATTTAGATTAATTTCCTGTTACATATCACTGCCAAAACAAACCAATCAAAGTTAACCGGGAATGATCCCAACATAAACAAGCACGGTAGGAAGAACGGCGGTCAAAATGCCAGATAGGGATTGCCGAAGTCTGTAAATGTGGCTTTGAAATACAGTTTGGACATTTCAATAATATAATGCATGCTATATATAAAAGCCACATCAAGATTTAATATATCTTCTGTAGCCAATTCAGATAAGCCAAAACTACATGTTAACTCCAGATCGTCTGGTGCTAGTTCAGGCGAGAGGAAATTTTCCCGTGTGAAAATCTCCAGTACATGAAAGATCTATGAAAAGCTTGTTTGGCAAGAAAATAAAGATCCTGCAAAACATTCCTGTACTCTCGAAGTCCTAGACAAACTAAGCATTCATGGCTTAAAAACTTGCGAAGGACAAACATTCCACAAAACTCGTTAAAAGTCGTTATATAGTTCATCCAAACGGTAATGCTGTTGTTCGAAACCCAAATAAATCCTGTAGGTAGAATTCCAACTACGGCTTACATCTTGCCCAAAATCTAGATTGTTTATAGTCGTCTTTTGCTCTTCCTTTAACAAAAATCTTAACTCAACATTTGATAAAACACTGGAAAAAAAATATTCGATTTATACATGTATACTTTCTTCGTCGTCAGTCAAGATGCCTTCATTCTGATACAGAACTTGATATCCTTGAACTTGATATCATTGATGCATGGCCACTTGGTGATTTGCACGATAGTAATTCTTGTCCAATCAGATTCTACATTCAAATTTTTAACATAGAATATGAAAAATACTGAGCCTTGGAGGCAGGCCCTCTCCTTTCCTCTTCTCCCTCCCCTCCCCTCCTCTTCCCCAATCCCCTCGCAAAAAACAGAGGGCCGCTATGCAGACTAATGCTCAGGGTAAAGGTGGGTAAATCCATAGGTGACTAATTACATTATAAGGCAACTGAGAAATGAATGAACCAGAACATAAATTATCCCAAATGCAATTAATATATAAAATGGACAATTACTGACAGAGCAGACACAGTATGGACGCACTAAGCTAACAAGGACTACTTGAAGAAAGTTAATCAATCACGTTATAGGGTGAAAACCAGAGGCGTACCAAGGAGTTTTGTAAGGGGGGGCTTTGAAAATAAGACTGACCATGAAGTTCCTTGCTATTCCTCTTGTGGGCTCACAATTGCCTTATTTCACTATGACGTCACTGCTTGTTTATGTGGGGGATAGAATCGCCAAATCCAATAGAAAATTCAACAAAACTTGCTCCTAGCGAAAAAGTTTAATCTAAAATGGCCTGGTTTTCAGATATAATATGTGTTAATATATACTAAAAAATATTCTGAGCTTTTGCTGGCTATTCTACTTCTCTTTGTGGATTGATGCGGGTTTTAGAAGAATTTTTGGTGAATTTGCATTGGTTTGACCCCCTCCAACGACCATGATCCTTTGTGTTTAAACAATAGTTTGCTTTGATGTGACGCAATAGTGAATTAGGGCAATTGTAAGAGAAGGGGCAAGATGATGGCAATTTTAATCAAAACAAGTTTTACTGTGGAATTGGCATTTTGTTTCATAAAGACACGGAAAACAGTATCAGTGAATGTGTTTACTTATTTATTTATTCAGCACATCGATTACAAAACTTTTTTTTTTTTTTAATTTTGGTTGTAAAGGAGAGTTTCCGGAACCCCTGGAACCTCCCTTGCGTACGCCCCTGTAAACAATGGAACCATTCTTGAACAAATCATAAGCAAGCAGAGAAGCATATACATTTGATGTTATCAACAACCATTGGAATAAGTGATTGTGATTGGCTGAGGACAATATGATACTGCTTTTGCTCTCTCCTGATTGGCTAAAGTCTTTTCTTTGTGTCCACACAGTAATAACTGATCCACCATTAACGATAAGAGATAAACATACACCAATTATGATCAAAGAATATACTGTCTAATAACTGATATTACATGCATTATTACTTACATTGTACAGTGATGTGGCGTTTGCAAATACTCCTATCACCAACACCATTATACACAGACACCTTGTATGTTCCATTATCTTGTCTTGAGGCAGTAAATGTCAGTGTGCTATTGGCGGTCAGACTACTTCCATTAGGATGAGTCCAGATGTACTCATAAACAGGTGGGTTTCCTGTGGTGATGACGTTTAGCAACACGTTGTCTGTTTCGTTAATTGTTATATTTTTATCAGGATGTATTTTACACGACGAAGGAACTGAAATTGTTAAACAAATCAAGTAAAATCATGAGTGATTAACTAAGTGATTAACTTCCCTCATGACCGCATTCACCAACCCCTCTCATCTGTCACAAAACATAGAATTTGGAACATTAAGTTACAGAATGCATATTTATTTAGTATATTCATCATCATAAACTATAGAAAAAAAGTTTTAACTTTAAAGTTAGTCAGTCAGTCAGTCAGTCAATGACAATATTGCATTATTTTTTAAAGAATGATTAATGCAAATTCAAGGACATTTTCATAAAAAATCAAGGACCTATCCCTTTTAAAGGACAATTATTACAAAAAAGTCAAATTCAATTAGTTTCCAAGGAAATGTCAAATTCAAGGAGTTTTCAAGGATCTGGGTGCACCCTGAATTATAAGACAGTGTTAGTGTTACTGAACCTTACAATCATTGTGACAAAAGTCTATAAGGTTACAAAGATAATAAAAAAGAAGAAAATGAAGAAAACATAAAATAAAGAAAATTAATCTATATCAGTGGAGGAAAACTGTCATTTTTTTCTAACTTTTAAAATAGAGATACGTCATGCATGTAGCATATTCCATATACTGCTTGACAAGCAAAGAATATATAATTTAGATAACACTCTTAGATACACAGCACTGGTATCTTTTACAGTAAGAGCCGACATGTTATTTTCAATTGAATTATTCAAATTGCATGCAACATCCATCGAAGTATTAATATTGCCTTATAATTTGCATATGAAAACGATATAACAGTAGGATAGATACAGGTCGTCTTACTTAAGGTGAAAACAATATCAACCCAACTGTAAACATGAAATATTTGTCATAGCAGCTACGTTACCTTTTAAAATATAAAAGTATATGCTATATCTTGAGGTTCAAAGTGATAATTCATGTTTTTTTAGTTATTAATAATGTCTGTTGATTATAGTTCACCATTATTTTGATGCCTTCCATGTATAATTTAAAATACTCATAGTTTCATGCGATAATTAATAATTTTATCATACAGTAAGACATTGCTTGATTTGCATATGAAAGAGGCATAAACAGTTGGACACCAGTACAGCTACTCAAGATTAAAACAATAATCCAGCTATATACAAAAAGGGAATATTTGTCATGTTAGATCATCATCTTCAATAATATGCTACCTGTATGCCTTTGATCAATCAATCAATCATCAATCAATCAATCCTTTATTTGTTAAAGCAGGTTAGGCTTACAAAATTTTAAAACAAATATTGCATCGACAGCCAACGGCTGATGTGGACCTGCTATATATATATTATATAACAATATGATGAAATATAATAACCACTACTATAATCTAAAGAATTTAAAATGTAAAGGACTGGTGTAAGATTGAATTAATCATAATTAAAATCTGAACATACACCTACTTGGAAGAATGCCACCACAGGAAGAAAGGGGACACAAGCAATCCAGGCCACCATCCCCCCATGACAGAGCCCCCACAAGCAGGTGTACACATTATATGTAAATTAAATAAATAATGAATAAATAAAATACTAAAATAAACTTAAAAATAGGCTTAATAATAAATAAAATCATCCTTCTTATTTGAAACAATGCTTTCTTAAGATTGCTTTCAACCCTTCTTTACTGATAGTATTAGTAAGTTTGACTTTCTTATTTATAAAATTCCAGATATTTGGACCCCTATATTGTAAAGAACTCCTGCCTAATTCAGACTTTACCCGAATGATATTTAATTGATTACTGAATCTTGTTGATCTAGATGATTTAGGTGCACCCTGAATTATAAGACAGTGTTAGTGTTACACCACCATCAACATCTAGCTAGCGAACTTCATTTTAGGCATATCTTATTTATGAAGTTGGGTGAAGTTAATAATGACAGTGACTACCCTACTAATATATATAACTACCCATATTAGTGTCAAATGAGAGGTCATATTAAATTCCATCAACAAATCATCGAAGCCATTTTTCTTTCTAACTTTTTTCTAACTTTTTTGATAGTAATAGAAAAAATTCGATGGTTTGGGGTGATATGTCCTCTTAATTGCCATGATATGACATCACAAGTCAGTTAAAAAATCAGTTAGAAATCAGTTATGTATCCACTCGGCTATGCATCATGAGTATATATAACATTTTGTCCAACTGTATGTTGATGTCATATTGTGGTAAATAAGAGCACATACCATGCTGAAACATCAGAAATTTGTCACAGCTGCTTTTATTATATCATCACAAAATTCATTATTGCCAGCATAAATGGGCATCAGAATACTTAAGTGCCATTAGTTACATGTAACCATCAGCTATTTATTTTAGGATTTTAGAACTTTAGGATTTTGTTGACATTTTGTAGAAACTGCAAGTAAAAACATTATGTAGTAGGTATGGAATTGCAAAATGAAAGAGTGAAAAATGGCTGATCGAGATATAGGTAATTTAGTGCAAAAGCATCTCATACATTTTCTTTTATTTCCAATTATTATCCAACTATTATCCAATACAAAATAAGAGAACATGCATGGGAATGTTTTGAGATTAATTATGCACAATATCTTTTTTTCTATAGCTCCTACCAACAAATAGTTGGCAGAAATGTAGGCAATCTATGTTTTGGTTTCTTCAAATTATATAAACATTTCAAAACAGAATTGCAAAATTTTGATTCTGATGATGTCACACTTCAGTACTCTGTTGTAAAACATGATATCAAAGAATAAATGGGTGACAATGGTATCATATAGTACCTCATACCTCGAGTTGCCAGTCAAAATGGAATTGGGGAGGGGGGTGGGGACTGTGGAGGAGGGAAGAGAAGAGAGTGCCTGCTATGAAGGCCCAAATTCCTCATATTTCACATTCATATCGTGAACGTAAAATTCCCATTGGCTAATAGTTACATCATGTATGTGACTTGTAGTTTGCAGCTTATACCATGACCTTATGTTTGTAATGAGAAATGTGTTGGCATCGTGTTGAAGGAAGACTGCAAAAATGCCATGGAATTGTTGTTAGACAGAAAGGATGTACTAGTGCTATTGCCTACAGGTTTGGCTTGAGCTCCATTTTTCATATCTTGGCCATGCAACTTCTGCTGCAATGAACTGTGTCGGTTTTCTTCATATCTCCACTGGTTAACATTACACTCAAGTTCTAGGTCAAGTTATCGAGTTGATCGAGTTCTAATTGGTAACAACTCACACAGGAATCATACAAGTTATTTTAAAACGTTATTTTCATCACTCAGGAATTAAAGATACCTTTGTTTAGATGAGTAAAGCAATTCTATTGAACGCTGTTACCTTGATGGCTGACCTAGCATTAAAAGACTTTAATTTCCAAGTTTTAAAAGTTTTTAGTTGATTTGAACCAGTGTTTAGCGAGTGAGTTTGACGCTATTCATGCAATAAAAGCACGCTGAAATTCAGAGAAAAAGGACTACACTTGGCAAAACTTAAAGAAAACCTCTTGTGAAATACTGGTATTTAATGTGTTCATGGTTTATTTTAAGATAATAGACTAATAAATCACAAAAAAAAGCAAAATTGCATTATAAATATTATAGTAAGCAAAAGATGAAATAAGAACAATTGGGCCAAAAATACTTCAAGTTACAGCTCCTTTGCTCCCTTCTGCTGCCAATGGCTTGAACAAATTTGTGCAGGATTGAAGGGAATTTCCAAACTTTATAAGAAGACTTATTTCACACAGAACAGCAATATAAACTTTAAGGTCATTTTCAACCAATTTTTTTTTTTTTGTAACAACACAAAACCAACAATCTTGGCAATTCCTCTCACATGTGAGTTGGACAGTTCTAATGTCAACAAATCATTATATTGAAACAACTTTTGATTAGATTATTTTCGTTTTGTGTTTGAATATCGAAAACAGAGTCTTCATAGCAGCAGCTCCCTTCTCTTCCCTTCTCCCCAGTCCCTCTCCCATTTCTCTTCCCCTCACCCCTCCCAAAAGCGCCATTACACAGGCTAATACGAAGGAGACTTATTGAAACGTAGTTAGGCTACGTTCATAATGTATGGCAGAGTGGGAAGGGGGACAGGTGAAAATTTGAAATGTCCAGAATAATTCTCAACACTCCCCTTAAAGTTATGCAAAAAATACGAACCCCCTTAAGCAAGGTTTGTAGCTTCTTCCAAAAATTGTGCATCCCCCCATTTTTCTGATAAAAATATGCCCATCCCCCCTCAGAAAAATAATGGAAATTCCTACAATTTTGCAAGTATCTATCAAATATCAAATTTATATTTGGATTCATCATTACTAGAGATATATTTAAGGTATTACTTGGCTAAAGGGAAAAAAGTCTGTAAAATTTGACCAGTGAGGTGATTTCATTCTGCTTGTGAAAAATTATGAAGCCAAAAACACACACACAAAATCACACTCACAAACCCTTAAATATTATAGGCATTTCCTAAAGTCCTTATACTTATTTCAATAAAGTTAGTCACTAAAAACCTAGAAAGCTGTGATCGCTGAAGATCATGGGAAATATTTCATATCCAACAAGTAAAGCTTTTGACACAAACTGTAGCAGTTGAGGATGCTTAGAGGAGGTTAACTTGTAACTGGTAAAAGATTTCAAGTCCATCAACAGTTACCTAAGTATCAAGTCAGGGCTTCTGACAGGATGCGCGGGTGCGGACCCGCATAATTCGCCTTTTTCCGCACAATCGAACGATTTCCGCATAATCCGGCAAAATCCCGCATAATTCGTCAAAAATGTAAAGAAAACTTAATAATCAAGAAGAAATGTATTATAATGTTTTCTTATTTTGATGAAATTACGAATTTTTTATAGTTTACTTACCAAATTTCAAGCAATAAACAGCGTTTGAAACTGTATATTGAATCATACGTGTAATGAAAAGGAACAAGGCGTTCTTAGTTAAAAACCGTAAAAGAGCCTGGTAACTAGCCTTAAATAAAACGTACTCTCTGATTGGCTAGAAGTGTATTCGCAGACAAGATTTTCGCGCGTAAAATAATATTTATGCGGGATTTTTTTCCGGATTATGCGGAGAAAATGGCAAATTATGCGGAATAGTATGCGGAATAGTATGCGGGATGACGTCACAATCAAAACAATTTCTGAATTTTTTTTTATACACTTTTTAAAAAAATTTTGCTTCTTTATTTAGCTCCAAACTTTGTTTAACTAAAGTTTTACGCAATTATTTACAGTTTTACCTTGATTTTGCTTCTTTATTTGACACTGGCCTTGTTTATTTCAGGTTTTTAATCCACACGTGTAATCGTCATGTTTTTCGCACTACACGCAATTCTTCTCGATATGCTTCTCTCCAAAACATTGCTTTGAATGTTTTTTTTTTGAAACCTTAAATTTATGATCTGTTTTTGAAGCTCAGCAAAAAATCTCAACTTTATTTACCACCTCACCTCACCTTGCACAACAATATATCGTTTGCATATTCGTAGTTACTGCGCAGTAATAGATTGTCTATTATGTACGCCTTATTATAGGAAATTAACTCGCTCCACAAAATCAAAAATCCTTATAAATAGCATAATTTAAGTCGTGTTAATTTCTTCTCTTTTTTTCCATATTTAACGGCTTCATAATAAATTTATCCATTTTGAGCTATTTTAGAAGTCGCTAGATCTCAAATGTTTACGAGAGAATTTCAATTTTTTTCCCGCATCCTGTCAGAAGCCCTGATCAAGTGGTTGAAACATGTCAAAGTATCTACCCATCTTTTGCCGGTCTCAGCTTTGTAGCTTTTCAGGTGACTAACTTTATTGAAGTAAGTGTATACAAATTATGTAGCAGAAAGCTGGACGTAAATGTCCACAAATCTTACCTAAAATGAGTAGCCAAACAGAATTTAATTCGGTATTTCCAGTATTAGATGAAACGGTACAGATGTAGTACATATCATCGGTAGTGGGGTTCACGTTTCTCAGTAGAAATGTAATGTTTACATTACTTGACATTGAACTGATATTTAGAGCAATGTCTGCAGCTCTAGACGTAAGGTATAGCGTTTCTTTCACGGTGCCAGATTGGACAAACTTTTTAACAACAACTTCTTTCGGCGAATTCACAGTGGTTTCTTTCGCTCTCTCGATCTTGACGCTGAACCACGTCTCGCCGACTTCGGAGAAATTAGCGTTCCAATTTAGATAAGCTGTCCTGCCTTCCATAAAACTAACTGAAGCATCGAAACTTTTCAATACAATCAGACTGTCTGCAAGACAAAACGAAGTTGAACATTTCTAAGCATAAATAAGATAAAGCTTTTTTTCTTCTAAACCGAGGCCTTCATTGAGCTTCCAAAGTGTTGGTTTCCATGAAAAGTTTAATTTACTTATTCTTGTACATTCAAAATACATATCCTTATACACTTGAATTATTATTATCATAATTTTCTATAGCAATACTGAAGCACTAACGACGTCTAACCTTGCAAGCATTTCAAAGCTCTAAAAACTCATGACCTTAAGTTCCAGTAAAGCAACGAGGAAGAACGCTTTTAAAATTTAAGCATAACATAACTTACTTGATGTTTGAAGAATCCCGAGAACAAAAAGATAATGAGCCCAAAACCTCATTTCATTAATCCGGAAAGCCAAATAAAATATATAAAAGGGAGAATGGAACGCCATATCTTGTTAACAAGATAAATAGCCTCTCATCGATATGTTTGTCTGAGTGAGGAAGTAAGCCAGAGCGAGTCACCTGAGCGAGCTTCTTTCATACCCAGACCCTTGGGCCTTCCCTTAACCTTTCCCTCCCCAGGCCCCTCAAAAGCGCGGCTACGCAGGCTAGGCAGATGAAGGCAGATGTGTATCCAAATCATACAACAGAGCTACTCTTAATCACTAATGATTTACTGTAATGCACTAGTCAATAGCCCTCTGAAACTTTTACGTCACGAAAGTCTTGTGCAAGGAATTATGGGATACGCTCGGGGTAAACAAACAAAATGGCGGAGTGTATTGTATAATATTTTGGTCTTAGCAAAAGGGAGCACGTTAAAATTTTGATTGTGTTGGTTTATCTTCGATTTTATTGCACGTAATCTAAGATATGACAGGCGTTCCTTGTAGTTCTTGTTTACGTGCGCGCGCTACACTTTATGGCAGGCGTTCCTTGCTTTAGTCGGGCTAGCGAATTTACTCCGAAAACAGACGAGTTCCTTGCGAGGAGCGGAGCGACGTGTAAAAAGGGAGTCCTATTACACTCGTCATTCCCTTCCTTACACGATCGTAGGCAACCTCGTTCCCAGGGCCCTCTCGGCCGACTCCAAAACAAAATGGTTTGCTACGAGGAACGCCTGTCACAAGATGGATTGCGCGCGCTAGATAGATCAACCAAGAACAATACCTTTCCTTACACAAACAAAATTTTAATGTGCTCCCTTGGTCTTAGTAATCTCTCGTACTCCATCTTTTTCACGTTTTTGCTATTTTTTTATCAAATGGTAAATGTTAACTGTTATGTTACTGGTTGCGTGTCCAATAACCGTTCGTATCAGTATTTAAAGTTTTACAAACTACCCAAAGACAAGGCAAGAAGACGAAGGTGGAAAAAGTTGACACGAAATACGCGAGAGAGAGATTCACAATGGACCTGTCTATGTCGACTACACTTCGAAGGTGGCTGGAATAAAGAATGTTATTCTGATCCTTCAATATTTCCTTGGAGTCCAGAATGGCCTGAAGTTGTGGCAAGTTACAACAACTACGTAACGGAGCGTTTTTCGCTGGCCCAAGGTACAGACCATGGATATGCCAAAGCTCCAAAGCTGATGAAAGTTCCAACAATTTTCAAGAAGTTTGTCCGTCATTCCAACACCTCTAAACGTGGCTTAAAAAGTGTAAGTATTTTGTAGGCATACAGTAAATTCTTTAATTTTGTTCGAGGGTTTCATGGGAATAAACTTTTGAATTTAACATACACCCGGCATAAAATTACTTTTTCAGCTCTAGGAAGTGAAGAAACGTCTACCCTCCCCAACACAGATCAGGAATCAGATCAAACACATTGCCCAGATCTAGAAGAAACTCCGATTGCCTTATCCAACAATGGAGAAGTTGACTTAAGAGATGTAACGTTTAAAGACACGTCCACAACGATGAAGGTGTGTCTATACAATAGACATTCTTATATGAAAATTCAAAAATGTTTCGTTATGCGCGAAAAGCATGAATTTAATAATAGATTCCTTTCTGCACGCACGCACGAGTAGCTTGCCTCGGATTAAGTCGCATTTGTATATAAGTAAGTGACGCTAATTTAAATTCAGTTCGTCGAGTTTCAGAGCAAGGTAACGGGTAAGTCAGATCGCTTAAACTTTATATATATTTTTCTACACAAGTAACGCTTTATTTTGCTTCGCATTTTTTAGATTTCGAACCAACTCGTATATAACTCGCGAAGAGAATTAGTTCTGAAACCGTAGCTTGTAACATTTCGTCAATAAACGAAACATTCGAAATCCGAGCTCACCAAGACGACTGGAACATGGCCGATGACGTTAAGAACCAAAGACGAGCAGCTAAAGGCAAGTTTACCAGAAAATTAAACGAAGTAAAGAAGGCTATCGACRAAGATTGTGGAGTAGAAATAGTCAAGAGAAATTACGACGAATTGGTTGAAACCTGGAAGACCGTTGAGTTAAAGCACGATGTTTATACCACATTCCTGACTGATGAAGAGGTAGAAGCCGGTGACACATGGATTCTGGAATTGCAAGATTTGTTCAGCGACGCTATGAAACGCCAGAATCAATACGAGAAGAAGAAAACGTCTAGCGATAATGAAGCCAAGGAACAAGAAGAAAAGAAGCAAGCGGTTCTTAGAGAAGAAGAGAAATTTCAACGAATGTTAGATCAAGCGTATGTGAGAAGGAGTAGTGCCAAAGCAGTCTTTGGACAAGCTATAAATATTGTGAAATATTCGTCGCTTG
>NW_022258639.1:3544-24012 GCF_009602425.1 Actinia tenebrosa | reverse complement strand
CCCCCCATGGATCCGCCCTTGTAATCAACTGAACGAAAGAAAGTGCACAAGGGCGTCGCCATAATTTAAACGCCCTGTTAGTAACTCTTTTTCATACTGGACTGAGTTGCCTGTTGCTCAGGGTTAGCGCTAGCATTTTGTGCAGAATATTCAAGTGTTCCAGTCAAGGTCCGTGGAATTTCGAGGTCTTCATATTTTTGAAGTTGTGCATTCTTTATATTAGATTTGGTATTTTTGAATATTTAGACACTGATTCGAGGCTAACCCTGAGTAAATGAGTCTGTAATCAAGGAACACAGAGGTAATTTGGAACTCGAGACAAGTCGAGCAAAAGTCTGAGTGTTATATATACGTTTTACAGTCACTATGTCTTACCTTATTTTCTTCCTTTGATAGGTTCTGCACTTTCCTTGCCATTTCCAGACCATCAGTAGCTATATCCAATGCTGCCTGAATCGAAGCACTTATGTTCTGGGAATATTCTATAGCATAATTACTTGTCTCATTAGCTTGTTTAGACTTCTCAAGCGCGTGCTGCGCTAAATACTTCGATTCATTTGCTTTTGTCTCGAAATCATTCAAGATCTGCAACATCTCTTTCATGTCTTCGTGGGTCTTATTAGATAAGTCAACTGCTGCTTGCGCTTCTGCCTCGGCTCTACGGGCTTCGGCAAGCATTGCTGTTGCTCCTCCATCCATGGAAGTCACCCTAGATATAAGCACCTTGGTATCTCGAACAGCTTTTTCTACATTTGATATTAAGGTAGAATGATTCTGGTAAAGTTCTTTGACGACTTGTACCGCTTGGGTTGCATTATCGACGAGTTTTGTGGCATTATTTAGGATCTGCTGTACAGCAAGGCTGTTGTCCGGTTTCAGCGAATTAACATCCCTTAAAGCACGCTGTGCATTGGAGAGAACCACTGACGTGTTAGCGAACACCGCATACGCGCTATCATTCACCCTCACACCAAGTTCCTTAACAGCTTCTGTTTCTAACTTAAGTCTTCTTATCAGTTCTATATTAACTTGATGATCAGATGCTGTTGCTATGGAGATGCTATCAGCGTCTCTCACCAGTCCCTCAGCGGTCAGAGTTTTCCGTAAGATGTCTTGCCCAGTCTCATTCTGCTTGGCTGAGATTGTTGAGGCTTCATTAGCATACGTACCAAACCTGGGAACTAGTCCCGCAAGATATCCTTCTGTATCTTTCGTTTGGTTAGTAATCATAGAAATGCTAGAGCTCAGAAGCCTGTAAGCTTGTATGACCAAAGTCTGTGTCACCTTCATCAATTCCTCAGTCGTGTTCCTTTCCTTAGAAGCCTTGGTAGCCACGCCTTCTACTGACGTCACCCCTGACGTCACTTCCCCTTTCAGTACACTCTCCATGTAGTCCAAGCTTTTATTTAGATTGACAAGCTCGTCGTGTAGTTCTTTCTCGACGCCTGTAGAGTTCTGGGCTTTTAGGACCAGTTGTCGGACATTGTTCTTTGAAGTCTCGAGCCTCTTGGCAAACGTTTCGTCACCAATCCGTCCATTCCTCACGCGGTTCGTAGAATTCACAAGACCAGTGATGTTTGTCCTCAAGTCGTGCACAAATACTTGCAACAGCCGGTAGCATTCTGGACAATCTGTGTGAACAACAAATAAATTAAAAGGTCAATTGATTGATATTAGTCAGCTGAATGAATCTCAATACCAGCCTTCAATGAGGGGCAATTAATCCCCTCCTCAGCCCCCACCACGTGCGCAATCATCCACGTACATTTTCATAGTGAGATACTGATGCTTTTCAGGCAAGTACATTTGATGATGTCATCACAAGAGAATGGAATTAAGATACCCCATGAAAGAGTATATAGTGCATAGTCAAGTTGTTTGGGTAATCTAGTTATTCGATTTACTGTCTGTCTGTCTATCTGCTTTGTCTGTCTGTACGTCTGAGTGACAGACAGAGTAATTGACTACTGATTGACGGTATGAAAGTGTCTGTCCGTCCATCCGTCTGCCTGTCTGTCTGTCCGTCTGACAAACTAACTCATAAGGACTGAGTTTTTGATTCCCCTACTGAATGAGTGGACTGGATCACCAAATGATAAATTGACCGACTGACTGACCAACTGAGTGAATTACTGACCAAGCCCTTATTCATGTTTATAATCATGACTCACCTATGCAATGTCCCTTACTGTCATTGTAGGCATTTTCGTGGCATCGGTCGCACGTTCGACCCGTGATATCTGCTTTGCATACACACTGTCCAGTATCAGTAGACGCGTTAAGACCAGTTTGACATACCGTCTGGTTCCCGTACAAAGTGTTGGGCTCCAAGCAGCCACAAGCTAAATGTTGAAAAGAAAGGTATTAAAAGCGTCAGGAGGTGAAAAAAAAGTTGGTATCATGATGGCAAATATATCAATAGTAAGGATGGTGCTGCAATAAATGATAGCAAGATGGCTAAGATTACATAATAACTTATGAAGTTAGTAATGATAAATGATGAGAATTCATGATGGCGATGGTGGTGACGGCAGTCATTATGTCGAGCTCCTGCTAGTGATTATATGATGATGATTTAACAAATAATGATAATCATCGCGATGATGATGGTACTGATAATAATGGTAATGATTGTGATGATGGTAAATCTGATGGTAAATCTGATGGTAAATCTGATGGTAAGTCTGATGGTAAATCTGATGGTAAATCTGATGGTAAATCTGATGGTAAATCTGATGGTAAATCTGATGGTAAATCTGATGGTAAATCTGATGGTAAATCTGATGATGATGATAAAGGGGATGAAAGATGACTAATCAGAGTGAAAGTGATGACGAAGTTCAAGAAAACAGGTGCAATATTGCGCCGTGTGCACGCTTCTTGAAACTTTCTTCTACATGTCCCAGTGAACAATCCAATCAGAGCCCAATATTGCAAGCAAGCAGGTAACATAAACGAGGCAGATGAGAGTGCTTTCACGAAAATATTGCGCCGTAAAACGTTTTTCGCAACGCATGGTGGCACACAAGTTTCAGCCAAAAGTTCCGATGCATGTAACAGGGCCTTAAGAGGCAACTTACGTGAACATCCCCTAGGATTTCCTTGCAGATAAAGTCCATAGTACCCTGGGAAACACCGAGTACAGTCAGTGTCTGTGCTGTTGTCAACATTAGGTTCACAGAGTTCACACTTATTTCCCTCAGTACCAATCCTACAGTTTTTACACGTGCCATTTTCTGGATCACATTCTATGGATCTGTTAGTGCAGCTACATAGTTCACAGCCATATGAAAATCTGGATGTGTTGTGTGCTGGCGCAGAACTAATACGTGTGTAACCTGAGGAAGTACGAAACTAGATCAGTAATGTTGGGAAGAGGGAAAGAAAAGAAGGGAATGAACGATAACGAAATAAAAATATGTGGGAACAAAGATAGTGGAATGAGAAAAGAATAAAAAAGAAGAGAATAATGGGTTGGTGGATGAATTTATATTGGTTGGTTGGTTCGATCAGTTTTTGGGTGGATAGATAGCTAGGTGGGTGGGTGGGTGGGTGGGTGGGTGGATAGATAGATGGATTGTTTGATGGATAGATAGGTGGGTTGGTGGGTGGATAGATAGGTGGGTGGGTGGGCGGAAAGATAGGTGTGTTGGTGGATAGATAGATAGGTGAGTTGGTGGGTGGATGTATGGATATTGGTTGGATCGATTGTTGGATGGACGTAAGCATGGATTGGTTAATGGTGGAGTTTTGAAATAGAGGAACTAGTTTAGATCAATGGATAAAACAATGACATAAAATAAAGAATAAATAAAACAGACCTTCTCCACAAAGTTCACACGAAAGTCCTGTGAATTTTTCATCTTGGCAAGTACAGTTTTCAACATTTCCAGCAGGCTCTCCTATTGTTCCTTGAACTGCCATATGCAGCTTTGCTTCTGACAGGGTTAAACTCCCATTTGTATAAAATTCCCCAACGATCTTCATTGTGAAAATGTCCGACAACGCTTTTTGTAATTGCCTTGCACTGACCATGGTCGATGCATAAGCTTCATGAAGACGTACATAATAATAAGTAATATTAATAGAAGAAGGAGGTTGTAGAGGAAAACTTATTGTTATTCCTATTCTTGATTCAACATTGAGAGACCAGTTTGCTTTGACACTGCTCGCACCAGTGTAAGTCAGATTGAAAGTGATTAGTTCACCATAAGATCTGAGATGATATCTCTTGAAATCTTCTGGAAGGGTAAGTGACTGTCGTGCAGGGGGGCTAAATCTCAAGGAGAGTTTTTGTGCATCTTGTTCGAATTTTGAGATGCCTTGTCTTTCTCCAAGAGCCCATCCATCGTCTGAACCTGGAGAAGATGTAATGAAGCTTTTAACAAAGCCTTTCGCAGAGCTGCAGTTTCCAGATCTATCAAAACAGAAGCAAGGAGTACAGCCATGTGGGTTGTTCACATCTCTATTGTATGTGCTAGGTTTGCACTCATCACATTTGAAGCCCAATACATTCTTCTTGCAGGTGCATTCACCAGTTTCTAGATGACACTGTAGAGTACTAGACCCTGCTTGATCACAGTTGCAAGATCTAAGAATAACATAAAATATGCATTAGTCAAAATTATTATAATTATCAAATGCTGGTCTGTGCTTAGAGGATGGACCACCTTCATTAAACCCTGAAACAACCTCTGAACTGTTCAAAACTGTTCTTCTCCACAGAGTTCACAAGAAAGTCCTGTGAATCTTTCATCTTCACATTTCCATCATTAGTCATATGACAATTATAAGCTGATCTCGTGGTTAGAGGATTGACCATCTTCATTGAACCCTGAAATAACCCCAGAGCTGTTCAAAGTCAGGCCACAGATAATTCAAATCAATGGAGAGCCCCAACAAACTCTACTTACATGTGATGAGGGGTCCAGGAATCTAAACTAGATACTCTAGAGGTAAGAGAGGAGTTTTTTACCACTACACCACCCTTGATTATCTGACAAGTTTTTCTCCCTCCACAAAAGAAATTCTGATTTAAACTTAGATTAAAACTATTACAACTATCACTCCCAGTACAGGGCTCTTCTGTGAGGTTCACTCCACAAGCACTACCACTACATTCTATATTTTTATACAACATACATCACTCAACTCACATGTTGATTTTTATGGAGGAAGGAAACCGGAGAACCCAGAGAAAACTTTTGTGGCAAGGGAGAGAACAACATGTCAATCAAACTATGATCCAGTCTGAGCCGGGGCTCGAACCTAGACCACTGCGCCACCCATGCCATCCACCAAAATTAATAAATAATTTATTAATGAAAAAAAATATTTCTTAATGGGTATGGCAGATGAGAAGCTAATCTGTAGAATCACTGTCACATTCCTCCCCACATGGAGGGTGTGTGAAGGATAAGTACTTACTGGCATCCTGTTGACGTGTAGTTATAAAAGCCATGATTACACTCATCGCATTTGTCACCTCTAGTACTGTTCTTACAAGGACACTTTCCTGTATCACCATCACACTGCATGTCGGCAGAGCCACTTGCATTGCACTTGCATTCCACGCATCCCTTACCAGTATTAAAGCCATAGTATGTGTGGTTGCACCTGCTACAGGCTCTGGTGATGACGCCAGGTCTACAGGGGCACTGACCAGTGACTGCATCACAAACTAAATGATGTGACCCAAGAGAACTGCAGTCGCAAGCTTGAATAGAAAAACAAACATGCTTAGTTTAAAGGTTCTGGGTACCTATTTCAAAACGTAATACAGTATTCCTGTAGATCCCAATTACAAGCTCTTATTATACACATATTTTAAGGGTTTTGGGGTGTACTTATAATCAAGGTGGGGAGGGGGCTCTCGAAGGCTGAAAGGGAGGAAAATATTTTTTATAAACAAAAACAAAATGTTTAATCCTGTCTAATTCAATCGAATAACAGCGTTCATGCAAAAACAGCTGTAAGAGTTTTGAAATGTAAAGGGCGCACAGAAAAAACTATAATCTAAGAAATGTCAATATACCATGAGGCTCGGCAGTGAATGAATATAATCAAGGTTTTTCTTTTTCACTGAATAGCTCAACACTAGTCTACTAAATGAGTCTCTCTTACCTGTGCAGCCTTCAGATGTAAAGTTGTAGTATCCTGGCATACACTGGTCACATGATTGTCCCGTCACGCCAGGCTTACATTGACACTGGCCTCCTTGCTTGTCACAGAAGGTGTTTGGTATTGACCCGACACTGTTACACTGACAGGCTGTGAAGAAAACAATGGCAGTATGAATATTTGCCTCACTTAATAACAGGGGCTGCAGAAGGGGTGGGGCAGGGGGGTTACATCCCCCACCTTTTTCCCTTTTCCCATACTAGTCTCAATCTTAGCCCCCCACTTTTTGGGGTGCTCCACAGCGCTGAATAACCAGTGGCCAACAAACTTGTAGCATATCAGCGAATAGACTGTCCCTGAATTAGTCAAATACTAGCGTTCCTTGATTACAGACTCGTTTATACAGCATTAGCCTCATTTTGGTGTGTGAATATTTGTGAATATAAAAACAGTAAAGTAAAGCATGTACAGCTTCAATGACACAAACGCTTTGAAATTTCACAGACTTTTACAGGAACGCAAGAATATTAAATACAAAATGAAGGCTAATCCTATAGAACAGAGAATTCAAAACTATTTAAATTAATGGAATTTCAAAGTTGATTTTACAAGATAGGAAATATAATTCTCATACTCATGAATATTTAATGAGGAGAAAACAAAGCAAATCACTACTGTGACGGTGGTTTGGAAATGGGTTCTTAATTTGCATTAAATTTCGTAAACTTTTTCTTTGATTTTCTCCAAGAAATATTCATGAGTTTGAGAAGTAATATCAAACACTTGAGAGAGTTCTTCCTCCGATTTCCAAACACCTCAAAGTCAGTTAAAAAAACTCGGCTGCGCCTCGATTTTTCAACTCACTTTTCGGTGTTTGGAAATCGGAGGAAGAACTCTCTTGCGTGTTTGAAATATTACATTGCAATTATTCATTGAGTAAAAATGTGTCCACTTACGCAGTGCTCCATCCAGAACTTCTGTCATTACAGAGAATGTGACATTTTCACAAACTGGTAGACTTTGATTTGTAGCAACTATGGATGTTGCATTTACCCAGCAACCATGAATGGTGCTTGCGTCAATTCCATGAGCGTGACCCTCTTTTGAAGCTATATCGTATATCTTGGTTTCATTTATCAGAGGAAGCAGTATCAAGGAGTCCAGCTGAATTGATGAATCCATCACAGTAGTAAATGAAACATTGAAGCTATATTCTTGACCTTTGCAGATATCGATAACACTATTTGACCTCCACGCTGTGCCGTTACCCTTTTGAAGACCTCTGATTGATTCAGTACTACTTGTAAAAGCTGCGCAACCAACAGTATCTTTACCCACTATCTTCATCTGCAGGTCACCAATACTGTCCGCCGCAGATGTATACCTTAAAACAGCATATCCCTTAA
Organism: Actinia tenebrosa; assembly: GCF_009602425.1. Next base: position 16,486 of record NW_022258639.1, on the reverse strand, counting down.
ATGTTGTATTACTCTTGAAATTCAAATTAACAAACTGTTTGCTGGAGATCTTGGCATAACCTGTCCCAGTGAAGTACTTGTTTAGGTCTTCAGTGTTTGCAGTGTACTGGTAGGTACCCTCTGATTGCTCGGCTTCTATTTTAAAGTGGGTTAAACTGCCAGTATAGTACCCTTGAGGTACTAATGTACAGCGAGTACCCTGGATATTTCTCCTGCATTCACAAGTTCCTAGAAAATGTAGAAAGCAATAAATTCAGAACCCTGGTTTAAAAGCATAAATTCAATTCTACTTTTAAATTTACCAATCTTTTTTATTCTACAATTAGTACATAATGTTAAAGGACGTTTTTTTAGGAACATTACGTCAGAGGAATTTTAGGGTATAAAATTCCACTTTTCAAGATATTGTAGAAACAAATTAATGTTAAGTAATATTTTTCCATACATTGTATTTTTTTCCTCCCTTGACTGCCAAAAAATCCTTTTTTTCCACATATGCTATTTTCAAGTCGAAACCACTTTTGCTGAAATCCAGAGGTAATAAAGGACAGCACTAGTTAATTTAAACAAAGACCTTTTTCTGAGTTGGTAAACAAGGTGCATTGTGATCTAGCATTTGTTCATCTTATATGGTGTTGTTCATACCCAAGCTAGACCATAATGCACCATGTTTGCTCAAATCCAGACAATGTCTATGAGCATTGATCACATTACCATATATTTTGTTACATAATCCTGATGTCGAACCACCATAGTCACAATCACACCTCAGGCAATCTTCAGAAATATTTTTGGGGAACTTATAATAACCATCTTTACATCTTGAGCACATTCGCTGGTCAATGTTAGGTTTACAATGACACTGGCCTGTGACTTGTTCACAGTTGAGGGATCCATTTACTGTCCCTGTCTCCACACATTTACATGCTGTAAATAAACAACATAATAACGTAAGAATTGGTATAAATTATTAATAATCAATCTTTTTATAAATGTGTCGTAGTAGATAATTCTATCAATTCTAATCCTTGACTCCGACGAAGGACTAACGTTCGAAACGTCAGTCTACTACCTTTCCTGCTTACTGTGATAAAATTATCTACTACAACACACTTGTTTCAACTAAAAAACACTGACGCAGTCCAAACTAGTTCCAAAACTAGTCGTTAACTACAACCTTTTTATAAAAATAACTTTATTCTAGAATGTGTAATGATTGGTCAAAAGGTATCCAATAGTTTCACCGACGCTCTAAGCTTCAGCTACTGAGGATCACCTACATATCAAATACACTATAAAGCCTTATCTATGAAGGATGAGACATTAAATATACTGTCAAAAAGGGGGAAAAAATTTTGTGTCAAGATAGAAAGTTTTATATGAATGTTAAGGCAAATAAAGCAAGAGAAACATCGTGATGGCTTAAGATGTGAACAAATAACTGTGTGACAACAAAATCGTGTTAGGGCTTGTCAATGAAAACCCACAAAATACCTGATTTGTGTATTACAAATATTTGAAACATTACCAATGTTTTGAAATTTCACAGCCTTTTAATGGTATCTGTGAAAAGCCGACTTATAAAGGCGACTAAGCCTCTGCAAATAAGTCTTTGGTCTTCAAAAACACTGGTATGCATCTATTAATGCTAACTGGTGTATAGGTTAAATGTTACCTGTACAATGTCCTTGCGGATCATTTGTATATCCATAGTAAGTGTCAACGCATCTGTCACACTGTCGTCCAGTTACATTATGCCGACACTCACACTGCCCATTGGTTTGGTTACAAGTTCCATTGTTTATGATGCCTTCCATGTAACAGTCACATGCTAAAAGAGAAAATAACAATCAAGGGAAATGTTTAACACATATCAGAAGCTTTGAATTTTCCTAAAACAACAATGTAAAATTGTCTTCCTTTTTTGTGTACTTTATCAAACTGCATTTCAAAGAAAAAGAACTTTAAAGGATTAGGGAGAGTTTGTAAGCAAAGGTTGCGTTAGCATAGCAACTACCTGGGGGGTACTCCGCCAGGATTTGGGTAGGGGTGTTCCGCTGGGATTCTGAAAGGGGTACCCTGTTTATGACAAAAAAACTCAATCTTGTGGACCCTGTTTATGACAAAAGATATAATCAATTGCACTGAGTTCCTGTTTCAATTATCATATCATCTCGCTATCGTTTTTTTACGACCATAATGACCAGTTTATGAAAGTAGAATCCCTGAATATGACAGGAAACTCAGGAAGAACTTGGAACTTGAGTGAAATTACATACCCTGTTTATGACAAGAAGCTCAAAAACCATACCCTGTTCAGCAGATCATTCCCGTATAGTCCATATATGGGAGTACCCCCGGGAGCAACTACAACTTCTACTAGAATTTCATTATTATTAATTTTATTAGAAATAATTGGGCTTTAAAATCAAAGGTATTTTACTTATGATACAAAAGTTAATTCATTAAGAAGTTGCTTGTTTAGCGGTCATTAGTCATTAACAATGAACACCATTTTTACTTCTTTTTCAAAAAAAAAATGTTTGTCTTACCTGGACACACCAGAGGATGGTTTAAAGGTAGACTAGTGTTGCGGTAGAACTTGTCCTGACACTCATGACAGAAATACCCAGCCGTGTTGTGCTTACAGTCTTCACACACACCAAAACCAAGATCTTTGTTGAATGCACATGCATCTGCATGATCATTACATTCACATCCTGGTAAAATATCACAAAACTACATCAAGTAACAAGACTGGTTGGTTGTTTTATATTTTTAGAGAACGGGGATACCCTTTTTTTAGCTGGGATACCTGTGGCAATAGAACTAAGGATTTAAAAGAGATATAGGCAACTGGAAACTTACATTAAAAACTTAGTCACCAAAGACAAAATTTTGGTAGTCCATTGGTACAGTAAATCCTGTTGTTGATATTCAATAAATTTTCTATAAAATTTGCTATCTATTTCAATCCAAGCACCCTTCACTTTTTTAGGGTACTAAAGGTTATTTTATTATTTCAAAAGGAAAGGAAAGACTAGAATTTCCTTTCACACGATTATTTCATTCAAAAATTTAAAAAATTTTTTGCATTTTTTGATTTTCATATTTTGATATTTTACGCCATATAATGGAATAGAATTTCAATATATCATTACTATCATTTATAGGGGTACAATTAAGTCACTTATATCATTGACCCCGGTATCTGTTTAGCATTTTGAAGATTTGTGGCCAATTACTTTGACAGGTCTTCTTTACATCATCGAGCGAAAAAAAAACAAATTAAAGCAAAATATATTGAGTCCAGGGTTAAAGTTTCGTTTTCTTGTGTTTAAATAAAGCACAACAAAAGCTCTATTAGTGAGAGTATGTAATATAATGAATTAAAAGTTTTGAGATGTGAAATAAAGGAATAAATTTGAGGGTGGAAAAGACAAATGTGGGATAACGTGGGATATTATCTATATCAGCTGTCAACGTTTGAAAATAAACGTCAAAAAAAGTAAAGTACGCCAGATGTTTGGAACATTTGAACAAACATGAAAAATCTTCTAAAATATGAGCGATATTAAAATCTACGAATGACCGAGAGTTTTTTACCTTAGAAAATTAATATAGATTAAAGCTATGAAGATATGAAAAGAATTTGAAGATTTGTTATCGGGATAAGATTATAAAATGTCGCAAAGTTTTGTGAAGTGAATTTGTTATTACAGTGAGATACTCGAACCGTGAAAACTTATTTATTTTCAGGTTATTTTTATATCCTTAACTTTTTACTGTTTCTAACTTATTAAAATAGGTATTGAGTTCACAACGAGTGATCAACATAAATCTGATCTCGATTGGTATGATTTACAGCATGTATTTTACGAAAGTTACGAAATCTTGAAGTGTTCATGGTGCGAGTGTCGTCGCTGTAAATTATTATATTTTTATTTTACTTACTTTCACAAGGATTTGGTTCGTATTTGGAGGTAGCGGGCTGCCAAGTACGGTTGTTATAAAGAGGTAGACATCGTTCACAATCAAACCCATCAGTATTATGCAAGCACTCGCATTTCGTAGTATTAGAAATAGAATTGTTACCATAATCACAGTATCGTGCATGGCCATAGCACTTGCATCGGCCTATAATACTGAGATCAGATATAGCATAGTAGAACTGATTTAAAATATCCTCTGTTTTTCCACCATTTTCCAACCCGTTAGTACCGGGATACTCTAGACGAATTCTCAAGTCAGTAGTGTGAAGGTATTCTTGAATAAATGGATGAAAAAAGTCTGCCTCTTCGTCATAACGGGTTTTGAAGTCGAAGAACACTTTCCCACCTCTCTGGGGCGAGATCAAGCTATATTTTTCAGTGCAAAATGGTTTAGAATCGTTTAATCTCATTTCTAGTGGATCAGTAGTTTCCATATTGAAACGTTGCTCACAATTTGAAGCATAGTACTGTAAAGTTATCCACGATCGGCCCCAATCACTGGACTTCTCCAAAATCATTTGAAGTGGACGAGGTGACTCGAAGGTTAACGCCAGTAGACCAGTCATATCGAAACTCTTACTAAAGCTCAAAGTGATGTTGACTTGTAAGCTTTCTGTTGGGTGAGTTTGGTGCCATTTCCACCAAGTTTCTGATTGCCACCACTTTGTCGGGCTCGTACTCTTATCAACGATGTATTTCGCGGGATGACTGTCGTCACTATTCGAACTGTTGCATTTGAAGCAACCATTCATCGGCTTTAGTCTGCAGTAAGTCTCTGGCGGAGTTCCACAAGTACTTGTAGCAGTGATCCTAGCATTGTGGAGCTTAGCGATGTCCCAGTGGCCGGGAATACAAACTATATGTTCACTTTTTGCTTCTGGACCGTCGAAACATTCAGCTATGACATTCTTGATCCCAAGGAGAGCAACTACCACGACTACAAGGCTAAACATACTGACTTCTGCAAGTCAACAAACGATCTTCGTCCTCTCGCCGCGAAGTATAGGCCTTTGATTTCTACAGCTGATCCTTCCAGAGAGTAGAGGAATCCTTCTTTGTAGTTTATCAGCTGAATCGAAATTATTAATTCAAACGGAGTTCACACAAAAGTACGGTTTATTAGAGAACAAGGCACGCGAGTACTTCACTCTTCATTGGCTTGCGTTGTTATGCTGGTTGTCATGGAGACACATCCCTTTAATCAATTTAAATTCACCGTATAACGTAACGGACAGAATATACTTTAAACATTTTGTCATTTACTTAGTAATGCAACTTCAAAAACAAAAGACTTCTGCTACATAACACCGCTAATCTCAAAAACCAGATAAAATAATAATCTGATCTCAAAAGATAAATTAAAATCATTAAAGAAACGAAATATTTTCTTGGACGCCGTCTGTCAGAGGTAAAGATTTCTATAAGTTCAAGACAAACAAAGATTTCTTGAGGGATGGCGTTTTTTTAATAGCACAAGACAATTAGTTTTTCTTGATATCAACAATGTTAACCTCTGTGTATTCATAGTCTAAGAGGAGTGCCGCACTCAAGAATACTTCAATAAGAATCGAGTCGTTATTCATGCATAATGAAAAGTTTTGCTGGTCCAACATTCCATTGCGAGAAAATATCAGTTTAGATTTTAGCACCGAAGGGGGCCGGGCAGGTGTAGGGTGAACACCGTATACCGACGAATAAATATCATATATTTGCCTTCTTTTGCAATGGAGTTTATCAGGCTATTAGATGAAAAGAAAAGAAAAAAAAAAAAAAAAAAAAAAAAAAAAAAAAAAACTTAAGGCAGCAGTGTTGCAGCAGTGTTTCTAAGGTTCTCAATCAGTCTTTCTCTTCTCTTCTCTTCTCTTCTCTTCTCTTCTCTCCTCTTGTCTCGTCTTCTTTTCCTTTCCTTTCCTTCCTTCCTTTCTTAACTTATTTCATATATCTTTTCAATTGCATGATTGTATACAGCTATTTTATTGTGAGACCTTGACCAGTATAAAATAACATGTTTGGTTAAGCGGTGAGAGAAAGGAGTTAAATCAGTTTAATAAAAGAGACGTTTATATTATTTAAAATTCAGTACTTTATTTAAATCAAAGACTTTATTTTATTGTATTAATGGAGTTGACTTCAATAAGTTTATACAACGAAACAAAACTAGCTTGCACATAATAAGCTTACATAACATAGCATTACATAACATAAGCCTTTTAGTACATATCAATTAGATTAATTTACACCTATTTTCATTATTTAAAGGGGCACTTGGATGAAAACGTCCCGATTTTTGAAAGTCCGAATAATTGATGTATTTGAGAATAATATGACTCAATTATAATTATGAAAATCAGATTAGTGAAAAGTTTAGCCAGGGAGCCACTCGCTGTTGAGATATTTTGTGTTAAAAGCGAAAAGAACAATAGGGTTGAGTAAATGACGTCATTTACTCACAATTTAGATGCTGAATAAAAAATTTTTTCCGCCACCTTTGACTGCGAAGAAAACATGTTGCTTGGCTACTATCTGGGCCATATAGAAAAGTTTAAACAAGTTTCAAGTCATTTCCAATTTTCATTGATTTTCATCCAATTGCCCCTTTAATAAGCCTTTTCATAGTTTAAGAATCGATTCCACTGCGCATGCGATTTTATCCCGAATTTCTCACCTTCTTTTGTTTGATTAAGTACAAAAGAAGGTGAGAAATTCGGGATAAAATCGCATGCGCAGTGGAATCAATTCTTAAACTATGAAAAGGCTTATAGGCGACCAACACTGAAAGAATTCATTCTCGTACCCAGACCCTTGTGATTCCCAGAACCTTCGATTTTTTAATGAGAAAGGTCTGGGTTTGAAAATGGACAGAATTAAGAAAAATAAACGAATTAAAAAAAATTTATTCATTTTAATTTTTTTTTTACGAATTAAAAATAGGCTCAGCATAAAGACTTTTGGACAAAAACCAGTTCGACCAATTTATTTAGATAGTTTAAATGTTAACCGTAATTTTATTTTCTGCTGCTCAATATTTTCAGACTTGACCATAAAACTTGGTATTTTTAGTCTCGTACTGCAAAGCCTTCTCTATTTCAATAACAGAGTTGAGCTTGGGTACGAGTTATACAAGCTTAATTTAAGGGACACCTTTGTTAATTACGGAAGCGAATCAGTAGTTGGAGCACATGTACTAGCCAGAAGCTCGTGAAGTTTACTGTCTTTCCCAGTCTCTAGAAATTCTTTTCCCACATTTCACACGTCTTTGAAATGCTGTCGTGCTGGGCACGAGTGAAAAACGTCTGCGCATGCTCTGAATCCGTATGCGAATTAGTCAAAACATACGCGGTAAGTTTTGCTTTCAAACATGGTTGATAAATTGGACTTCACGAAATGCCAAAACTTAGTGTCCATGCTTGAAACTTAATTCTTTCATATTGTGTTTGTTAATACAGTATCTTGGTTTGACAAAAGTATACTCTTGAACTTTTTTGTATACTTGAAAAAAACAAACATTCATTTTCTCACTCAAACTCTTCAAAATTCTTAGAAAACGTGCTGAAGTGCACGCATGCGCAAATGTTTTCCCCTGGTGTCATCGTGCTGTAATCGACAGCTAATTCCGGCTTCGGACCATCATCGTGCGGTCTTCGGCACTCCTTCGTCTGTCGTTATTGCTGTTTTTGCTATTGTTTTGTTGTTGTTAGCGGTGGTCATTTTCTCTCTTCTGTGCTGTGCTTAATGCTTTTATCGTTGTTTGTTTGATGCTGCTGTTCAGTGGTTTCTGTTATTGTTTTGTAGATACCTTTATCATCAGAGTTTGCCGCTAAGCGCTAACTCTAAGGACCAGGCCCAGAAAAACGCCCGCAAACACGGAGAAACACTCAACATCACTAGAATGGCCGTTCTTCCAGCAACAACTCTTCGTTATGATCAATTTAGCTACATGAACTTCAACCCTGAAACGCTTCTTATAATTTATAGCATTCTCTTTGTTATATTTTAAAGTTTAAATTTATATCTACATATGTAAATATTTTATTAGACTGTCCTACACATACAGTAACCGGCATTCCACTAAAGAGAATGATACTCTAGCAACTCGAAATAATGAGAACTGAACTTTTTTCCCGTCCAAAAAATAAAAAATATATAATATAAAAAGAAGAAGAAAGAAACTCGAGACGCAGAACGACGCGCCTTCCCGCCTTTTTTTGGAATTTGCACAACGCGAATTAATAACCAGATAAAAATCATACGAATTTCACGCAATAATGGAATTTTTTTTTCATGTAATTTTTCTCTTGGAACGTCCTTTCTATAGCCTAGCGATATGCTCCAAGTTTAAGAAAGTTTTTTTCGTGCGTATTTGACTTGTCTAACCTAAATTTAGCCTATTTTTTCGCGGACTTTATAGTTAGACTCCAAAGCAGTAAATATCTTAAAACAAATTAACAAAATGTATCTGCCTTATGCTTCTAAAATTGTGTTTTTTATTGTACTGAATCATTAGCTCTATTTCTGGCATTCTCTGTTGACTTCTTTAAACGAGTCAATCAACTGCCTTACTCGTTTGATCTCTAACATCAAAGTATTTTTCCTAAGCTGATTCTGCTGGAACTTGCTTTTGTGGATTTGTATGCTATCCCTAAGCTGTGTAATATTAGCAGTAAGATTAAGAGCGGCAAAACTTTCTCGTACCTTGGCTATTGCTTGGTTCAGCTCGGGTATACTGTTGTTCGGGTCATCCAAGGCCAGAACTTTACTTTCGTTGAGTGCTCTTTGCGTCTGTTCCACAACGCGTTGAGCTTTGGAGTTCGTTTCGTTGGCAAGGTGTAGCAATGCGTTGGCTTGTGTAGAGAGGTTGGTAGCTTTGTTGGTTAAGTTGCGGCATGTGTTTTCTTTAGGTTCGATATGACGTTTTATGTATTCGCGTAAGGATTGGTTGGAAAGAAGAATGTCTGCTTGGTGTGAATCGTTCTCGAGTTTCTTCACGCGGACAAATTCTTCTGAAATAACCTAAAGAGGATTGAATAAGAAGTGAACATTAAATAGTGGGTTGGAAACTTTGTAAAATAACTTTTTTTAAATCTCGCTTTCTGATTGGCTGGGAGCGCGTGCTGTATGAGAGCACACAGCACGCGCGCGCATTTTCAGTAGCGTTATTCCTATCAAAAATAACGGTTATCGTAGTTTGCATTTTATTTAAAAAATAAAAAACTTGCTTGCTGTGCTGTATGGAGTTATAAAGCACAGGATTGGTAGAACACTCGAGAAGTGTCGAGAAGCACTCCGCTACGCGTCGTGCTTCTCTTAACACTTCTTTTGTGTTCTGCCAATCCACGCGTGCTTTGTAACTGCACACAGCACGCGCACGCGTTTTCTATTTCTTCAAGATTTAAAGGTTGCACATGAGAAGACACATGAATATGAAAACTCAAACAAAGAATCTTATTCTCAACGGGTCTGAAATGGCAAAATAGTACGCTTTTAAGTCAAAAACGCCTATTGAACCCGAGACCCCAGAGGCGGGAGGCGAGTGTAACCCTACATCGCCCTTGCTTCCAAAATCAATTACCTTAGACTCATTATCAGCGAGATGGTAAGACAGTCCTCCCAGTTGTATCGCACGCATTGAAGCATTGACCGAATCCTGAACATCGACGCTGATTGACGAGGCATTACCAATCACTTCAGAGAGCTGTTGTTCCAAGGTGTCCGTCTTGCTTAGTGACGCATTCGCTCTAAGAATCGCTTCGTGTGAGACGCTTTCAAAATTCTTAATCACATCTAACATATATGTCGCGTCATGGTGCACTTGATTGGCTTGATTGATCGCACTATTCGCAATCTGATTGGACGACTCTGCACTGGCAGCTTGGGCTGTGGAATTCTCTACAACCTGGGAGACTTTCGATACCAGATCTTGCGCACGAACGACGGCCGAGTTCACCTGGGCCACAACAGGACGACTGGATTCAAAGATGGTACGAGTATTGTTCAGGTATCTTGCTGTGGTTGCGTCGAGGTTGCTGAGGTACATATTCAAGTCATTTAAAGTCTAGAAAATAAAATAAATGACGGTCAACCACTTATGTATTCATATTCTATTTAGGAAGGAACTCACTGGCCCACATTTTGTAGATTTTACGTCGACGCGGGGAGGAGACCTTTAGCATCAGGTTCACGCTAACCGCTAGGGATGAGGCAAAGAAACACGCCCGGCAACACGGAGAAACGCTTAGCATCAATGAAATTCAATATGGCGGCTCTTCAAGCAACAACTTCGTTATGTCGCCTTGCTCGTAGTTGACGAAACGCCTGACGTCGTATAGCCGTTTGAGGTTTGCGGTACATAGCAAGAAAGTCGGGCCAAAGGTTTCAAATATCAATTTAATTGAAAATAAAACTTTAAACTTTACCTCTTTGACGATTTCAATCATGCGTTTTTCCTGTTCCCCAGTAGCGTTAGCATTCTTAATAGACTCATTCAACGCCTTTGTAGCAAGAACGTCTCGCTAAAGGTCTCTAATAGAACTAATCTTACTCACCCTTGTGTTATCAGGATTCGGTGTTGCAGCCATTGAAGCAAGAGATCTCGTCTGGTTCAACAAGGAACTAGCTTTCTCTAGTCTCTCCAGGCTCTCCGCAACGGCTTTCTCACCTAGACGCTTTGTTTCTGTGGCGTTCCTTAGTAAAGGTTCAAGGTAGGGACTTAACTCGTCTTCACTTTCCTGTACAGTGCGGGCGTTTATTGCAGTAAGGTTAGCTCGTGCAACAGCGTATTGCGATCCTGAATGTATGGTCGTGTTAGCGTGTAGGGTTGAATTCTCCAGATGAAGAGCTTGTCTGGTAAGGTTGTCTGGTTAAAACCGAAATAATATGCATTAATAATCGTTGATTTTATCCTTCCGACGTGTACCACTTCTTTGTTCTTATTGCTCAGACTTCTAGGTGTGACAGATTATTGAGATTTCGACTGATTGGATGAAAAGAAGGATGGAAGAACGGAAAGTTGGGAATAAAGGAATGCACAAGTCTTCGAATTTTATCGAACCATGAACCAACTTTTGGGCTTTTCAAACTATAAGTCAGGGCATGGTTAAATCACACAACAAACCCTGAAACATCCTCAGGGTTGATCTAAATCAGGGCATGGCTAACTAACAGAGTGAACCCTGAAGCAACCTCTGGGCTGATCTAAATCAGGGCATGGCTAACTCACAGATCGAACCGTGAAACATCCTCTGGGCTGATCTAAGTCAGGGCATGGCTAACTCACACATCGAACCCTGAAACATCCTCTGAGCTGATCATATTAGGTTTTGCGGAGCGAGAGGAAAACCAAAGAACCCTGAGAAACCCCCTGGAATCAAGGGAGAGACCTAACAAACCCTGGTCACATATGATGTCAGGAGTCGAACCCGAATTTGGAATCGTTATTACAAGATGTTTAGTCTCAGCCGGTCACTACATACCCAAGTTGACGGCCATTTCTTTCAGCAAGTCCAGCTGTGCGCCAACCAGTCTTGTCCTCTGATCGACAGTCGTATTCAACACCCTGTAAGCCTTCTTAACAAGGCCAACTACCTTGGTAATGGTTTCTTTTATGACTTGGTAGTTTGATCGAGCCGACAATGCAACCAAGGACGACGCGTTCACAGTCTCACTTAAATTATTCTTAACTAGTGATTCTAACGAATCAAAAGCCTGGCCTAGTGCTGTCCAGTGTACTCGGAAGGCGCTGTCATTTTGAGCAGCAACAGAAGCGTGTCCTACTAGGCTGATGACCTCTCGGACAGACTCGTTGAAGCGCAGGGCGAAGTTCTTGTTGGAAAGCATCACGGGATGCTGTGCAATTCGTGTTATTAGGTTTTGTGTTTGGGCTACCTGTGGTCTTAGTTTGTGAACATCTGATTGGATGAATTTGTAGCAAGATGGACACTCTGTACCAAAAAACATATAGACCAATAAATTAATTCAGTGGGGGATGGGGAGGGGGAAGAGGAAGATAATTGTTGCTAATACCCTAGTATTACATCCTCCCCTTCCTCCAAAAACACATGTATGTCCAATATCAAAGAATTAGCCTAGTTTCAAGCATCGATACTGAGTTTTGGCAATTTGTGAAGTCCAACCTATCAGGCATGTTTGAAAATCAAATTTACATATGTTTTGACTAATTGGCATACGGATTCAGAGCATGCGCAGACGTTTTTCACTCGTGTTGGTAGTGGTACTCACCGCGGCAGTCAGAAATACTGTTGCCAGAGACACTATAAGCTGTCTCTTTACACCTGTCGCATGCCCGACCTTCCACGTTCATGGACGCGTTACAAGAACATTGACCAGTGACCTCGTCACACAATGAGGTGTTACCATATAAGGTACCAATAGCGCTGCAGTTGCAAGCTGTAGGTAAATAAAAGAATAAGAACTAAGAAGATGTGCGTGGGATTGTCGTTAAAGCTTGTTTCATGCTCCTCCAATACAGTGAACTTGGCTCTTCAAGTCTAATTCTCTAGTGAATACACTTCTTGAAGCACGTTGGAATGCAGCTCGATTTGGAGGGCAAAACGATAGGTTTTCAATTCTCAGGAGATTGGATTTTTTTTCTTTTGTCCTCCAGATTGAGCTGCTTTGACGTCACATGCAAGGGGTCTATTGAAGCTTTTTCATATCGATATATTATATGGTACGACCACAAGAAATCGTTCATACTTCGTACACGCACTCACTCATCCCTTCTTTTTCTTCTTCTGTCCTCCCTTCCTCTTTTCCTTCATGCTTTCCTTATGTCCTTGCTACTTTTCTTCCATTCTTCCTTCCCTCCTTCCTTCCCAACTTTCTTCCCTCCTTCCTTACCACCTTTCTTCTATCATTCCTTCCGTCGTTCATTCCCACCTTTCTTCCGTCATTCCTTCTCTCCCTCTTCCCACCTTTCTTCCGTCATTCCTTC
>NW_022258638.1:0-25989 GCF_009602425.1 Actinia tenebrosa | reverse complement strand
TTTTGTTGAGTGAACTATAAACAAAAAATCGCACGATCTTCTCGTACAATTTGGAATTAATAGACACTCGTAATGTTTTGAAAGTTCTTTAATTGCACTCGCCTAAAGGCTCGTGCAATTACAAGAACTTCCAAAACATTACTCGTGTCTATTAATTTCCAAATTGTACTCGAGATCGTGCGATTTCCTATACGAATCCTTTGTTTTCTATTGTTTAATTATCACTATTTAGTGCTAAAAATTAGTATTCGTTTCACGGATTTAGTGTGAGCACTCCAATTACTAAATAGCACAAAACAGTGCTATGAATTTAACAATAGAAAACAATAGTGCAAATAATATAACAATGAAACTTTAGTGATACTAAATAGCACAATTTCATGCAAATTCCATTGTTTTCTATTGTTTTATTAGCACTGTTTTGTACTATTTAGTAATTAGTGTTTCACGGATTAATTGTTTGCACTCTACTAAAGTTTCAAGGTTATATTGTTTTTGGTTTTTTTAAATATTTGTTTATAAGCCTAAGGTGATGGCTTACTTGATGGCTTTCAGCGTGAATAAGGACTGAATGCATGTATACATAACACTGAGCCAAGTGACATGTTTAATGTCCCTCTTCTGCCATGACAGCATTAAGACCCATTGCCACTTACCGTGATGCATCACAATTTGTTTGCATTTTGAATCGTGTCAACACTGAAAAAACAATTCTAACCTTTTGGATAAACTCTTAAAAGAATGTAAAAGAATCATTTTTGTGCCTTAGTGCTATGTCGGAAAAGAATTTAATATGAAGTTATTATTCAATATATGACTCTTTGAATTTCATGGACCACGAAATTCATCTGTGACCGCGGTGCATCACGGTAAGTGGTAATGGGTCTTTAATACTCAAGGTACTCTGCTTTTAACCACCATCGCATAAAGTTTTTGCTACTTTCAAAATGAACAGTGCATGCGATGACCAGTTATTAATAGCCCTGTCGAATCGATTTTGTTTCGTAAATTTCTTGCTAAAATAACCACTACTGCCTTTTGCTTTTAGGAGGTGAGATTTGTGCTCAACTTCCAGTGGAAATACTTGAAAACATTTTTTTTTTTTTTTTTTCAAGTGCCTTTTCAAGATTTGATAAGGAATTGCACGGCTGTTTACAAGGGCTGGAATGAAGTCACTAACAAACCAGAGGTGTATATACAGTATTACAATTACATACAATTCTATTTTCTTTGGCTTCATGATACTTCTGCATGTATATAATAATAAGGAGGGCAATTTATCATTTTTGAGAAGGGATGCAAAGATACATATGATATGTATATTTTTTTCCGGTCCGGTATCCTAAAAAATCGAGCATTTTGATTGCCTGTTTGAGCAGGCGGTATTTTGTCAGTATCTGCCCGCGCTCACGGTCCGTTATCCTTTGCCGCTAAACAACAAAACAAAACGATTACAAAAACAAGTAAAAATATGGGGGGAAAATTAATAAGTTTTTTACCGTCCTATAGTCGATCCGGATAGGTAAAAACTGTGCCCTCAGTCTTGAAAACGGACCTCGACCTAACAGCCTCGGTCCGTATATTCAAGATCTCGGGCACAGTTTTTCTCTATCCGGACCTCCTGGTACTTAAGTATTTTATTTATCAATTGAGAAGGTTTTCTATCAAAATGTTGCTCATTATATATGCGAGGTCTATATATAGTTATTAGAGAGTTTTAGATTGACTTTTTTTTCTCCCCGCAAACGGCAAACGTGACCACGTTTTCTTAGTTTTCCTTTATTTTACTTTACCTTTTACAAACCTTCTCACCAAGCGCAAATACTCTTTTGTTTTTCTACTACTTGGACTTTTTTGCGATTCTTTTTCAGTAATTTAAAAGAATTTTTTACTGGTCAACTGACGTTTCACGTTTGCCGTGAACGTAAGTCTAAAACTCTCTATTAACCAGGTTAATAGCTAACTACATATTGACCTCGCATTTATAATGAGGGTTATAACAAAAATAAAGCCTAGTGAATAACAAAGAAAACCGTGTTAATTGAGAAATAATAACATGTATTTACTATTTAGCAAAACTCTCTTCACAAACACTCACTGTAAACTTTCGTTTTACTTTTGAATCATTTTATTTTTCTAATCATTCATAGAAAATTCACTTCAAACCTTTGGCAAAACTGAATTCTAGGAGAAAATCAAATTATTGAACCTCAACAGTATAGTACAGTATCACATGCATAATACCGTAAAACCTTAATTATACTTGAGAGACTAACACAGGTGAATCAAATAATAAAAATGCCATGTACATCACTACAGATTATGCGAGACAGTCAATAGTAATGCTTCCGTTTAATCCTGAGTTACAATCATATTATATCCTGTAGCTGTAAGACATGATCAATGGGTCGAGGGGGAGCAGAAAAGGGTGTACTTGTACGACAGGATTCATGGGTGAAAGGGGGATTAGAGAGCGGTGTAAATGTGTGTGAGTGTCAGAGTGTCACTGATCGTCAAATGAGTATTTATTATACCCTATCCAATGAAAGAGACCAATGAGACATTCTCAAAATCTCTTAATCCAATAACCAAGGGACTATGACTTGCATGCATTATTTCGTAAACTATATCTAAATTACTTCTTGCACTTAGATTGTAGAGCATTTTGGCAGCAGTGTTCCCATATATATGAACCTGATCAACAATTGAATGTGATTGAAGATTCGAGCCAGGCAGGTATTTCATACACGAATCCTCAAAGTTAATTCTTGACCCGAACTTTCTAAAAAAGCGGTTTATTTTGATACACTCAATATTGCTTATGACAAGGACTCATTGAGTTGTATCGTATAAATCTGCTCTTAACTGAAACCAGAGGTGGACTGAATACGAGTTTTTATGATTTATTCTGATTGAAATATGATCTAATGACAGACCCGGAATGCTCTTCGGAATGCAGCTCAATCTGGGTGACGTAATTTGAACAAATCCTCGCGAAATGTGCGCACGCGAAAATCACAGGCAACCCAAACGAGGTTTCTATGTATGGTTTATAAGCGAATATATGGCAGTTATGATGAAGATATAGCTATCAAATGTTTCACTCAACAATTTGTGGCGAAAATTAATGGAAATTAGTAATTTATATGGCTTATCGATGGTTTTCATAGCCGCCATGTTGGATGAATTTAACCAAAGATTCATCATTAGTCACTTCTGTTATATATCATCCAGCATGGCCGCCGTGTCTCTCGTTATTTTATTCTCTTGAGAATGATTAAAAACCAGCAACAGCCTCCGTTCTAGGTATGTAAATCTTACTTAGTCTACAAACTATTTCATGGTCTGAGTAAAACTATACATTTTGACAACGACCTCGTTCCCAGGGCCCCCTCACGCAGAGGAGAGAAGGCCCTGGCGTTGGCTGGTCACGTGACAAATCCGACACCCAGCATATTCGGGTGTTTTGAAAATACCGCTGAAGAAATAACTGAAGGAATGTGGACACATTGAATAAGCATAAACTGAATATGGTTGTCAACTCGAATAAACCGGTTGAGTTTTTAACAGTGTTTCGTCGTGTGGAATTTTGCTATAAAAAAGGTAATTTTCATTCTTTGAATTTTGAACCTCTTCAAGCTTTTCTGAGATTTTCAGCGACCGTAGCCGCTGTTTTCGTATTATTACTTCCAGTCTTGCCTACATCTTGTTCAAATCTGTCATTATATTTCTCGCTCAGGCGTGCCATGGCGCGCCAAAAAATCATAACAAAGCAACAAGCAATCAAAATTCAGGATCAAGTAAGCCAATCAAAACCTTTATTTGACCAGGCATCACCAGGGTCTTCTCTGATCTACGTGAGAGGGCCTAGGAACGAAGTTGATTTGACAAAAGTGCTTACAGTCAAACCAGTTCAAGCGTACCCCCCAAAAATGCATTATTCATTCGAGTATATAATTATTTGTTACAAAAATGTATTCCTTTAAAAAAATAGTGATCGAACATAAAGTGCACCTGAATTTTCGTTTGCTTTTTTCGTTAGATTACATAGTTTCTACTGCACACAAGGCAAAGGGGCTGCAATTCAGTAGTGTGCGAGTAAATGATGACTTTGCTCTAACTATTTCCTGCATGGTCAGCACTAAAGCCGGGTAAGGCCCGCTTACATGATAACGGAATGAGTTCGTTCAGGAACGAGAATGAAATTTCATACCGCGTTTACATGACAAAAATTCACATAACGAGTTCAAGCTACGATCGCATTGAAATGTCTGATACGCATGCGTTTTTCGTTTCATTCTCCCCAAAGAGCGGTGTCATTCCGTAATAAGTGTTCATTCCACGTTTACATGACACCGGTATGGGATATCGTTCCGGAATGAAAACCGGGATGACTCATTCCGGAATGAGTCGTTCTGGAATGAAATTTTGCTCTGGTATCATGTAAACAAATACAAAGAAATATATGACAACCGGAATGAATTCGTTCCGGAATGAAACTCATTCCGGTATCATGTAAACGGCCCCTATAAGATACATATCCTATCAGGACCTATAAGGCATAAGGCACCTTCAAACTTTTCAAAATTTTATTGATACCCTTAAATAACCTATGGGCGTATCTAGCCAGGGCTAGCCTAACCAACGAATTGAACCCTGAAACATCCTTTAGGCTGATCCAAGTCAGGGCACGGCTTATCAACACGGATTGAACCCTGAAACAACTTTTGGGCTTATCTAAATCAGGGCTAGGCTAACCAACAGATTGAAACCTGAAACAACCTCACGGATGATCAAAGTCAGGGCACGACTAACTCACAGATCGAAACTGAAACAACGTTTTGGCTGATCTTTGTCAGGGCAGGACTAATCGTTTGGAGTTGTTTTGCTGTACAAAAACAACCTATAGTACGAATATCGCGGGATAGTTGTACTCGCTCCAGGCTTTCTCCTGCGCTATTTATACTCTAATTTGAATAGTTGGCTAATAAAGGGAGATACCTCTATTCACACCAATATCCCTGTGGTAAGAGATGAGAATGATTCGCTTGCAGCCAYGTTGGATAGTGTCCGCTGTTGTGGTGGTTTGTAAGGCATTATTGGATGATGTCTGCTATAAGTTACTTGACAAAGGTATTCTAACAAGGAAATGCTGTTTTAATCACAGAAGCAGATATCAGGGATGAAAACAACCTTATTTATGTAGCTGTGACACGCGCTCAGAACAGACTAATACTCAACCAAACCATAGTTTGTGCCTTAGAATTGAACAAGCCTTGTATTGTAATACTATCTAACTTTTTTGTTGTTGTTTTGTTTTGTTTTGTTTTGTTTTGTTTTGTTTCGTTTCGTTTCGTTTCGTTTTGTTTTGTTTTGTTTTGTTTTGTATATTTGTATTTATTGTGTTGCTCCAAATTTGTTGTCAGAATACAATCGGCGAACAAATACCTCGAGACCGGCAGAACACGGAAGCCCAATTCCATTGGGAAGCAACTCGTCACCAATAACCCCTCCCCCTTGCAATGATGAATAGACAAATGCTTATTTGCTGTCAATCGCTAGTCGAAACAACATTGAAAACTAGGGGTTTAATTATRTTATCTGAAAACTAATTTACATCCGAATCTTTCGACTTTTTCCATTAGATTATAATGTATATGTTTATTTTTTCATCGTCTTATCCACTTCTCCAATCTTGTTTGCAGGAACATCTATTGCAGCCCGTTACTGGAGACTCCTATCATGGATTGTGTTACAGTCCTCCAGAATTGATGGTTTTCACGGCGGTCATGTTGGAGGAACTTAACAAAAGAATTGCCAATGAATTCTTTTGTTATACCCTCTCCTCCAACATGGCCGCCGTGTCTTTTGTTATTTAATTCTCTTGGGAATGGTTGAAAACCATCATTAGGGATTTATCTAAAAGCCAACATTAATAAACATGAATAACTATTGAGATGGATATTGGGGAAAAGGTGTGCGTCCACAGCGTGGACAGTCGAGGGGAGAAAGGGGAAAGAGAAATGTGTTCGCGTGTGAATGGTCGCGCCACGCTAGAGGGGATGCGTGGGGGGGTCGTCGGGATGTGCACTTGCTCCTCGGGATGTCAACCGAAGCTGTCACAAAGGCAAGATGGTTGGTTGATATACAGTCAATTCAAAAAAAGTTGTCGTCGACCGGCTCAAGCCTACGCTTTTTATCTTAGGTGTTACGTTTTCCTAATTTTAGACCAACTATCATTCTCTATTCATTCTCTCTCTATATATTTTTGTTTTCTTTGTATAACAATACCCAACATTGATCATTGCAGAAATTTGCAATGCAAAATAGTTTCTTTTTTACATTATCTTTTTTTTATTGTGCTCATTGAAAGGTCATTTCTTAAAATATGGTTTTTCAAGCGAAATCCTCCGTGGAAAAGCCAAATCGGATCGTTAGAGTTGCAGATGGGGTCGATATGTTTAGAGGTTCATGCCTCCAGTGTCTTTGTATGATTTTTTTTAAAGGTTGAGGAGTAGTGTTGTGTCTCTTGTTCTAATATTTGATTAGAAATTTAGAAGTCCCATCCTTGATCGCAAATAAAGTGAGCCATGAACTGGGGGGTAATTGAAGGTTCAAAGGTTTTTATTTACCACAAAATACATAATACATAAATTACAATAAGAAAAGATGGAAAGGTGGAGGGTGCAAGAGAGACAACCCAAGAGGGTTAAACAAGGTACTCTTGCACCTAGGACTAATTAACAAATAGATAGTATGAAGCGTGGAGATTGCATAATCCAATCAAGCTCTATTAAAAAAAGATGATATTAATTTTTTTTTAATGTTTTCAATATCGATACATAAATACATACATACTATATAACAAGTTTACAATTCAAAGAAATTTACATCCAATTACAATGAAGAACCGTTTGTTTTGTATCCATATCCATGTGTCTTCTCTTAAGGAGGCTGGAAAGTGTTTTGTGCATTCACATTATGAACTAAAAATTATTATCATGGCTATAATATGACACCAGGTAAACCTGGAAAGCCAAAGACCATAAACCAAAGATCAAAATGAACATGACGTAAGACGTTGCTATGACAACATCAGAACTCTTGCTATGCCATCAAAAATGTTTATTTAAAAAATCATAACTCAGGAACCAAATGGTGAAATTTTTTAAGTAACGGAATATTTCAACCTTGTATCGTAATCTATTCGACAAGAAAAGAAAAAAATATGTAAGAGGGAATTCGTAAAAATCTATAAAATTTGTTTGGAATAGTTCCCTTTTGAAAGTTCTACGTCATCAGACCTAGAGCGAGCGCGTGCTCAATAAAAAGCGTTTCCAACCTCCTTAAAGCAAAGAAATGATACTCAAGTGAATGATACGAGGGAAAACATTTTGCCCAAGCGAACGAGGTTTAAACTCGGCGTTTAATGTTGCAGGAAGGATCGATAAGCTGCAAGTTCTGCTACAACCCAATAATATTGGATCATGTTGCCTTCTTTGCTGGTTGAACTAAATAGTCTCTTATATCTTTGACACGACAATATTTTGTGGTATTGTCGTTTCAAAATTAAGGTTTCTGATTGGCTAACGCGCGACGAAAAGGAAAGCTTGAGCGCGCGCGCGTGAAATCTTTAAGCTTGTTGCTTGCGCCATAGCGCGCGCTGGTAAGGAGAATGTCGCCTTTAATCAACGAAAATGGGTCAATTTTGTTCCTTTTTTATGTGTTAAATTCTGCAGAATCGCGATACAAAACTATTTACTATTTTAAGACGACAATACCACGAAATATTGACGGCGTCGAAAGACTTCGCGACTCCGCCCAATACCGAATATGTTTTATCCCAAATAGCCGTCAATATTTCGTGGTATCGTCGTCTCAACATCGTAATTAGTTCATAAAATTGGAGTCCTCTGGCCTTTCTCCACATTTTATAGGGAAAACTACGTCTGCAACAACTGGACACTGGAGTTAATGTTTACGTATGCACTTCATTTCCTTGCGCTTCAGTACGTTCAGTTCGCAGATCGTGCGCTATCAGGTCGACCAATTTTTTGTGGTTTACAAAAGTATGACCACATTTAATGCACTCCCATACTTCTATTTAGGGGCTTTGCGCTGCTAAAAATATTTTATTTGGTCAACCCAGCCAGCTTCGCATCGAAATATTTAACGTACAAAAGCAGAGGAGGAGTGAAGCCTATCCCAGAATTCATTGCGCTTGCAAAATGTAAAAACATTTTCAGGGTCGTAAACTGTTTCAATAGCTGTCGCAAAAGCCTTTTTTAAAGCCATGTGTTTTTTTTAATCGGATTTATAAATAATAAAGGTAAGATTAACGTAAATCGTTCCCAATTTAAACTAATTGGGAATTATTTTTTGCAAAAGATTTTACGAAAAATATAGAAGTTTTAAAAAGACGATTTTAAGTTTTGTAAAAAAGTGATTATTTCTTATGACTCATAAGAGTTTTTCCAGTTTTGAGGCCGTCGTAATGTAGTTTAGTGCAGTTTTCGTATGACCGTGAAAAGTTCACGGCACGAACACGGTCGTGACACAGCAAGGGATCCTAAAAGTCACATTTGGAATCGCTGGCACTGCCCTACATTGGTTTAAATCATATCTTGCTGAAAGAAGTCAACGCGTTTGTGTAAATGGAAAGTACTCTAGGAACTTTTCATTAGCTCAAGGGGTACCAGAAGGATCCTGTCTCGGCCCTCTTCTATTCACACTATATGCGAGCAAGCTATTCGACATTGTTAAACATCATCTCTCAAACACACACGCCTACGCTGACGATACGCAGCTATAAGTCTCCTTCAAGCCAGAAGCTACTTAGCCTCCCTTGCAGCCGTTCTTAGGGTCTTCACGCAACGTTTCCCTCCCCAGGGGAGGCTAGAAGCTACTACGGCCGAGGTAGATGCTGTAAATAGTAATTATTCTTGTAAATAGTAAATTGCTAACTTGTAATTAGTAGGAATTTGATTTTATTGTATATAGTATAATGTAATGCGCACTCGATCATATTTAGAATGTTAGAATGCACAATATCAAGTATTAAGTATTATTATTATTATTGTCATTATTATTACGCCAGACCAATCCTATTGCACGTGAAAAAATCAGCCAATTAAAATTCTAGAAAGCATCACGGTCACGGTCACGGCACGTCACACTTACGGCACTGAGCTTTTCACAGTCATACAAAAACTGCTCTAAGTGGTAATTAGTACCTGTATACAAAAGAACCCCAACGAACTCCAGGTTTGGGGTTTGTTTAGGGCCTCTGAAAATAGCCACTTTTGATACTTCATGACGAAAAGCGTGACACTTCGTTGCGAAGCGATATGACTGAGCTGATAACACAGCGCAAGCAATTCAACGCTAGCTATAATGTTTATGAGCTATTATTAAACGACTTAAAATTTATATTTATTGATACACCTTACAAACCTGAAAAGACACGCGGGCAAAACATCAACTGTCCAGCAAGAAAGTCTTATTTTTCCTTGTGGTTTTCCTACTAAAACGGAAAACATCGATCTGCTTCGATTCTCGTTTTAGGCCCTGTTATGGTCTTTGTCAAAGGTTCTTGAGTTATGGGTGTGATAGGGTCCTAAGATTTGAGTTACGGGTATTTCGGATTTAGTGTTCTTGGAGAAATTGAATGGAATGGAACAGAGGCCAGGATGTTATCTTCATTTATGTGGACATCGGGTTAACTGTACTAGGACTCGCATTTTTCCCTTAACTCACTATTTATTCTATTGTGGAGCGTTGTTGCACTTTTTGAATATACCACAATCCTGCTCGTTTATCCAAAACTAAAGCATAGACTTTATTCATTGTGGTGGAATGTTTACTTATTACAGAAATCGTGTTATTCCCTTGAGAAAAAGTGTTTTTGTCACGTGGTGAAAATGACGTAAATGGTAATGAGATATTATATACATGTAGACACGTGTAGACTCAAAAAGAACCAAAAAAAGTACGATTAAAGGAGACAAGAAGATTCTATAATTTGTTAGTATCTGTGTACGTTTTGGAGGTGCTAACATTTTGTTTGAATATTTATGTCTTGTCATGCGCAACTTTTTAACACAAAAATGATAATATGGGAAATGACACGCTGTTTGATGGAAAAACATTCCACCATAACGAATAAGGTCCGTTTGTTGTTTCCTTTGATTATGCATGAATGTGGCTGTCGCCTATTTTCATATTTTTACAACAAAGAAGTTTTGAACTAATTTGCATACACATTACAGGCACGCGCAGACGTGTCCCCCTCTTATCATATCTAATAAGTGGATCAAAGTATCTATTAAACTAAATGCAACAGTTTCAGTGTATTCGAAACAGAAAATTTGCTGTGTTAAAAACTCAGGACTTTTGCTCTCTATGCAGTTTTATGCACAATTAACATTGCAAAAGTAGTGAAAAGCAGAGGTGTATGTTCGCCAGCTAAACAACACGTTTTCTAAAATTTTTATATATTTTTCTATAAAAAACATTGTTTAGTTTGTCTAGATTTCATAATGGTCAAGTTTAATGGACACGTTCTCTCTCGTGCGAAGTTTATATTCGCAAGTGTGACTTTACTCATAGAAGAATTGAAATAATCATTTTTATGTAGACAAGAAGTAATCTTCAAGAATTCAGGTGCTTTTTAGCGAACAATCGGATATTTTTTACCGCTCTATGAAAAGTTTCGTTCGTTTCCACTTGACAATTCAAATGAGATTTTCTTTTTGAATATTTATAAAGATTATTTATTTTCAAATTGAAAGAAAAATGAAGAAGATCAAAGAGTCTTAAAATAAAGATAAAGAGTCTTTAAATTTGCAGCTGCATAAGTTGTCTCATACACTGCGGGGATCAGCTCAATTTGATACAAAGAAGATTACATATCCATCTAATATTCACCTTTTATTAAGCTTTTCCAGCTCCATAATTTCATAATTAAGTTAGCTTATATTTTGGCTGTCTTTTATTTAAAAAAATGAAAAGAAAATATCCAAATACATTTACAAAGAACATTTTTATTTTGCACTAGTAGTAGGGTAGGGGCAGCATGAGCCCTTTTTTGGACGGGGAAGGGGACGGGAAAGGACGGGGAAGAACGGGGAACCTTAATTATTCATCAAATATTAGCATAAAACGACGGGTAGGTATTGTTTCGGGTTACCATGACGACCAATTGACGCCATAAGACTATTGTTGACCGGTATGAACAAGTCTTTGTTTCGGGAATGGTGGGCCAGTGATGGGCACCTCCATTGTTTATTAAATCGTTATCATAAAATGACGAGCAGACTATTGTTTATTAAATCATTACCATAAAACGTCGGGGAGACTATTGTTATGCAAGTTTGGACAAGTCTTTTGTTTAGCAATCCAATTTATAGAGCGCGGGGATTTCGAATTTTATTCCACATTTGGAGCTAACGTCTTGATCATTGGACTAGTTTGGAATTTTAATTCGACTCKATTTTATCTGATCATGGCTAAATTTTATTTTGATTCTGAAAATATGGACTTCAATGCTTTGGTAAGCATTCTTGTTTTAATACATATTCCTTTTTTTTTTTCAAATATATTGAATCTTAAAAGTCAATTACTTTACGGCTCGAAATTAATTGCTAGGAAAGAATGGATGCTGCCGAAATACCACCAGAAATCTTGGAACCGTGGAACGATTGGGAAGAAGAGTTTGTAAGTTTCTAAGTTTGATAAAATACATGCAACTTTATTAGAAATTAATTTTAACACTATTTTTTTAGGAAAATGCCTGCATTCCTCCAGAGATCTTGGAAGACTGGGGTCCTATAGAATTGTCAGAGGAATCTGTAGAGTGTTCTAACTGTGGGAAGAAATTCAATGACAAGACAAACATGAAAAGACACGAAAAGACAAACCAACTTCGTGGTGTGGAACGCGAGTTCACCTGTGGAAAGTGCGATGAAAAATTCCAAAGTTTGCCGGCTTTGAGAGTCCACGTAGAAACCGCTCATCCAAAACCCTCCACGAGTGGAGTGAAGAGAAAAAGAAGCAACCCAAAGAAAGCGAACAAGAAGCAGAAAATTGTGAATGGTAAGTAAGTATTAATTCCTTAAAATCTGTAAAACATTTTTTAATCTTCTTTTTATCCATCTATTTATTTCTAGAAGCGAATCATGAGTCCGTAGTGCAAGATAACCCATGGCCAGCTGACCTACCCACTATGCCACCCACTCTTGTCTTGAATGTGGAACAAGCGACCCGAACCGTGTACCGTAAAAACTGGCGCCAGATCCGTACTCGATTCAGTAGAAGAAACAAAGTCCAGGATTGGTATAATTTCAGAATTGACAACCTGAACACCAACGACCTTGTCCAACAAGTCGAGCGTATTTTCCAAGAGCAGTCTACCGTGTTCCGGCTGAATGTTTCCTTTGGATTCATTCTCCGGAACAATGAGACCGGTGAACAGCAATATTATCACGCTTCACATAATAACAGCAGACTGTTTGAGGAGCCATTCCTCATCTCCAACGCTCAAGATTTGGAAAAAGTCTACGAGCAGTTACGAAACCTGGATGTTCTAGAATGGATCCGCCAGAAAAGACCGAATAGTAAATGGGTCGTCAGCTTGGTAACCAACGTGTGCTTTTATGTCACCAAACTCCGAGAACATCCCATCGGTCGTTCTTTGTTGTTGCCACCCTATGTTTTAAATAACAAAGCTATTGTGAGTTTGGACTGCTATAAAAAAACTGGACGTCCCTACCAAGACAACCTGTGCTTCTTTCGCTGCTTGGCCGTCCATAACGGATGACACAAAAAGAATCTGGAGCGCGACACGAAATATTATTTCGAGAGGTTAGTAATTCATCTTAACTCTTGAGTCAAAACCTTGTGAAAAGACGCGCATCTTTTGTTTCTGACTTGAATAACCCCTAATTAGTTGTTGTCAATAGTCTTTTGTTATTATTTTTTCAAACCATTTTAGAAAAAAGGTTAAGTTTATCAAACTCATAGAGATTTTTTTTTTTTTTTTTAGATTTCGTGAGTCCTATCCTACCCGTCGATTCCATGGAGTCCAACTGAAAAACCTTCCTGACTTGGAAAAACTGTTCCAAGTCAATATCATGGTGTACTCCCTGGAATCCGCAAGATCTGATGATGAGGAGGAGGAGGAGGAAGAAAGTCCAGAAATTACTGCTCGCCTTGTTCGCCGCTCCCTCTGTCATCATTCCATTACTATGTACCTCAACCTGTACCGAAACCACTTCTCCTACATCAAATCTCTCGCTCGTTACTCCAAATCCTACCAGTGTTCTCGTTGTGGCAAGTACTGGAAACGCCCTTACAAGATGAACCGCCACGAACAGAAATGTGAAGCCAAAACAAGACTGCGCTTTCCTGGTGGCGCGTACACTATCCCGCAGACCATCTTTGATCAGCTTGCTGATGAAGGTATCGAGGTTCCTGAAGAGATGAGATACTTCTCCCACTTCGCCACGTTCGACTTTGAATGCTTCTTCAACCAAGAACATTTACCACATAACACTGAGAAATTGACCTGGGAAAACAAGCACATCCCGCTCAGTGCCAGCATCTGTTCCAATGTTCCTGGTTTTTCTAATCCCAAGTGTTTGATAACAAACGGTGACTCTCATGATTTGCTAGAGCGATTTGTTTCGATGCTAGTTGAAATCAGTCAGGAGAGTTATCGTTTGTTATTGAATGACTTCGAAGCTATCTTCGCCGCCATCGATGAGAAGATTGGTGAGCATAGTGATGATGATCAAGAAATGGTAGAATTACTGGTAGGACTGGAAGAAGAGAGCGACAGAGGGATTGATGTGATGGAGAGTGATGATGAAGACGAAGAACAGGTGGAGAGTGAGAATGAAGAGGATCGGGCCTTCATTAATGATGACAGTGAGAGCGAAGAAGAACAAGACGTGAATTTTTACAGAGCGTTGGACCAAGAACTCGGAGATCCTAGATCATGGAAATTACAAGACAGAATAAAGGAAATAAATAAAAAGTGGAACTTATTTCCAACGCCGTGTGAAACAACTGGAGTGCAACAGAGTATAAAGGAGAGGTCAGTGATGATGAAACCTTAGTATAGTGTCAAAAGATTTAGCACTATTTAACATTGTTAACATTAGCATTGTTTAACAAATAGCTGTTTAGATAGAGTGCTTGCACTTGAGTGGTTTTCACAAACCTGACAAATAGATACTTAACTTATACACAATTAGTAGATCCTAATGCCATTGCTTTCTTTTGTTCTCATCTGACTATTGCACATTTTGTACTAGTATTTGTTTCACAGGTTTATAAAAACCACTATAAATATAGGCAAGTCAAATTTCTGAGTTCCTTTTTATTTTTTTGTCAGGTTGGAAATCAGGTTACAAACCTTGACTATAAACAATCCCACACTGGATAGTAAAATTAGAATAAAACTGTCTGGAGATGGCACAAACATTGGCAAAAGGTTACATGTCATTAATATAACATTCACTGTATTAAATGAAGGAGAGAAAGCAATGTCAGTTGAAAGGAATCATTTAATTGCTGTTATAAAAGAGTCAGAAAACTATGAGAAGCTGGCAGAATCCCTGACAGATATTAGAAAAGAAGTGGAGTCTCTTAAGCAAATTTCACTGGGGAAAAAGAGATTTGTACTTGAGTGGTTCTTGGGGGGAGACTGGAAGTTTCTTGCCTGCGTTTGTGGCCTTGGTGCAGCACATCCCACCCATCCTTGCATCTGGTGCAAAGCACCACTATATGACAAGTATGACAACAGTACAGAATGGTCTCCCATTGATAATTCAAAGGGTGCTCGTACTGTTGAAGAAATTGCAAAAATATCAAAGCTGCGAAGAGTAAGTGCTGATGAACGTTATAATGTTAAGAAAGCTCCACTTTTTCCATCTATTGCTCTAGACCATGTCATAATAGACTCGCTGCATCTATTTCTCCGGATTTCTGACAACCTCATAAATCTTCTTATCCTGGAATTGCGACGTCTGGATGCCATTGGAAAAAAAAACATTTCATGGTGGATTTGAAAGATCAAAATACAAGTACATGGCTAACTATGAGTCCTATCTTAACAATACAATGAAAATTCCATTCAACCTGTTTATTTGTAAAGATTCAAAGAAACTTAAATGGCGGGATCTGAATGGCCCAGAAAAATTGAAATTATTTAGGAACATTGATTTTTCCACAATACTACCCAATCAAAACAAATCTGTTGAATTGGCACAGCTGTGGAATCAATTTATGGCAATTAAAGACTTGCTGAGTTCCCCAAACCTTAGCCTCAGTATTGAACAGTTTCAACAGAAAGTTAAAGCATTCATGGATCAATTTTTAAAACTATATCACACCAAGCATGTGACTCCCTACATGCACGCTCTTTTGTGGCATGTTCCTGAGTTTCTAAAACTGTATTGCCAAATTTGCAGTTTCACTCAGCAAGGCCTTGAGAAGCTGAATGATAAAACAACAAAAGATTACTTCAGATCAACCAATCAAAGAGGACTTGATGCCATAACACAAATTATACAGAAAAGCAACCGAATGGAGTATCTAAAGGACCTTGGCTGCCAAAGGGAAAAAAGAAATTTTACCTGCAAAAATTGTGCTACCCATGGGCACAGCATTTTGACTTGCATGTCAAAGTGTAACACATGTGGATTCAAACCATATTGTTCCCCATCCCATGTGATTAAGTGAGATAGAAAGGGGGTCAAAAGATGTGACTACCTAAACTTGTAGTTTTGAGAAATCAATATTCAAACCTTGTAAACATTTAGCTTACAAGCACTAAATCCAACATAAGATAACATAAGTTCAGCAATCATGTTTCTCTCTATCGTATAATACAGTTCTGTTCTGTTTTTAGTTCTGGTTTCTGTTTTGAATTTGAGTTCCAAGGTAAAGATGTTTTCACCCAGCAGTACTTATTAAAGTCAATGTTCCCTCCAAAAATCATTGCTGTATTCTATTTGGACGCCATCTCCACGGACAAATGTAAATATAAGTTCAAGGTCATTCTGCATGTGACTTTCAAAGAGTTTATCTCCAATGTAAACAAATTCCGAAACTGGTTTCTTTTCATGAAGCCAAAATCGTACCGTTCCTGTGATAACAAAACTGATATCCCCATTGATGTTAAGTACTCTTTCATACCATTTATCTCCCAAAATAGGACAGAGCTGGCGATTCTCAACACAATGGACATTTCGTCCTCTAGACTCCTTTATCACTCCAATGTCTCTCAAGTATGCCTGGTAAATGTCCATATCCATATATTCAGTTATTCGCACTTCTGGAGATTCCCTTTTGCTTGAAAACAAGGCAAACTTTATGTCTCTAGCAAGACGATAGAACATGGCATTGGCCCTGTCTTCCAAAGAYTGATTGCTTGGTGAAAATCGTGGCGTGTAACGACCAAGAGCAAGTTTCGCGGTACCCGTTAGCTGTTCAGCATCTCTCCACTCATCGTACTTAGCTCCATATCCAATAAAGTGGATTTTGACTTTGTTAGACGTTTCATTTCTTTCAATGATCTAAGAAAAAAATGATAATCCTTGAAACACAGTCAATCTTAGAAGCTAGTTGTCTTCGATTTCAAATTAGTTTGACCCAAAAGATTTAAATATCGTACTTACCTCGATCGGATAAATTTGCTCTTTATTGATTTTTTCTTTTTTGGTTTGAATCTTTTCCGCTCGTATACCAACTAAGCCGTCTTCTAAAGTTTTAAAAAACCCTTTCTCGGGACGCTTACGCTTACCCGCCATTTTGAAAGTTGGCTCCTCCACGCATGCGCTATATTATTCATGTGCAAAATGCGCAACCCTGGGGCGAATGTCTCGTCTGAGTGGCCAATATTTTCGTATGACAAGAACATCTCGGTTGAAGAGTATCAGTATTGTCAACGTGTATGGGACGAACAAAGTATGCAAACATTCCGAGACTTTTTGGTATGGTACAACGATCTTGATGTCGAACCCTTTGTGGAAGCAGTGAAAAAAATGATGGACTTTTGGCGGGAAAGAGAAATAGATATGTTCAAAGATGGTGTGTCGGTTCCCGGCTTAACCATGAAATATCTGTTTGGCTTTCCCGATGAGACGACGTATTTTTCTTTGTTCAACGAGAGAAACAAAGATTTGTACGATCTGTTCAAAGAGAATAACACGGGTGGTCCATCTATTATTTTTCACCGTTACCACGAAGCGGGGAAAACTAAGATTCGTAAAGTGGAGATGTTAGCTAAGGGAATCGAACCCAAAACCTGTCAGAAAGTTCTTGGTTATGACGCCAATGCTATGTACTTGTGGGCTATCATGCAGGATATGCCCACAGGGTCTTATACACGGAGACGTGCTGAAACCCACTTCAAACCCTAGAATTCTAGACGAATGGCAGATGAGTGGATCGCTTGGGAAGCTCATCAACGAGGGATCAAGATTCGCCATCAACTCAACAACACCGAGAAAAGAGTTGGGGCTCGGCATCTTCCTGTTGATGGGTTCCACAGTGAAAGTCAAACGGTCTTTCAATTTCATGGTAGGTTTTTTATTCTTTCTTAAAATTGGGTTTCCTGTGGTTTTATGTTTTCTAGAACTTTGGGCTGCCTGTCTTATAACACATATTATTTCTTTATTCTTATTAGGCTGTTTCTGGCATGGTCATAACTGCCATTTAAACAAGGGGAAGACCGTGAACACCATCCGCAACAAGTCCATGGTTGAGCTGAGGGAAGAGACGCGCGCCAACACCGAATACATCGAGAGTGAAGGCTATACTGTGGTGGAACTGTGGGAGTGCGAGTGGCGGCGAATGAAGAAGACGAATCCTCTCCTTCGAAGATTCTTGTACTCTGAATTAAAACGTCCCCTGGACCATTGTTGGGCCCTCAATGAACAACAGATTTTAGAATCTGTTGTAAGTGGAACTTTATTTGGAGTGGTGGAATTCGATATCAGAGTTCCGGAGTCTTTGAAGGAGAAGTTTGGAGAGATGTGCCCCATCTTCAAGAATACCGAGATTTCCCGAGAAGATATTGGAGACCACATGAAGTAGTTTGCTGAGGAGAACGAAATCATACCACAGCCAAGACGAAGTCTTATTGGCAGTATGAAGGGAGAGACGATCCTTGAAATGGTACTTGGAGCACGGGTTAGAAGTGTCCAAGATCTATCAAGTGGTAGAGTTCACTTCTAATCCTTGCTTCAAGCCATTTGGGAATGCAGTGTCTGATGCGAGAAGAGCTGGGGATGTTGACCCCAGTAAAGCCATTATCGCAGATACCATGAAACTGGTAAGTTGTTGAT
The DNA here is from genome assembly GCF_009602425.1 of Actinia tenebrosa. The sequence goes on along the minus strand of NW_022258638.1, from coordinate 7,636 downwards.
ACTTTACAAATTTGCATCTTACGGATGATTAATTTTGGTTTTTACTCTCTTTTGTAAGGTTGGAAATAGCAGCTACGGAAAAACCATCACGAACCAGATGAAGCATCGAGAAGTGAAGTTCTGTGATGATGGAGTTGTTTCACGGCACATTAACACCAAGTTTTTTCGTCAGCTGGATCCCATAGACGAGGATACGTATGAAGTGCAATCTGCGAAGAAGAGGATCAGTCTGAATTTGCCTATGCAAATCGGCTTTTTTGTTTACCAATATGCGAAGCTAAGAATGTTAGAATTTTATTATGATTTTTTAGATAAGTATGTAGATAGGTCTGATTTCCAGTATTGTGAGATGGATACGGATTCAGCCTACATTGCTGTTTCTGGGGAAAGTGTGGAAAGTTTAATCAAACCCGAGTTGAGAGCGGAATTCGAATCCGACAAAGCTAACTGGTTTCCGCGTACTGATACGCCGGAACACCGGGCTTATGATAAAAGAACGCCGGGGTTATTTAAGGCAGAATTTGAAGGGGAGGGAATTATTGGGTTATGTTCTAAAACCTATTATTGTTTTGGATCCCATGGTAAGTTTAGTTGTAAGGGTATTAATAAGAAGACGAATGACATTAATAAGGATAAGTATTTGAATGTATTATTAACCCAGCGAAGTAGTTCGGGTATCAACAAGGGTTTCAGAGTAGTGAATAACAGAATGCATACTTATACACAAGCCCGGGATGGTTTTTCCTATTTCTACCCTAAGAGAAAAGTATTGGAGGATGGAGTCACCACCCTTCCTTTAAATATTTAGTTTAAAATAAATATAATGTATATAAAATATTTTTGAGAATTAGATTTTCTTTAATTCGTAAATAGTAACTAGACATTTTAAATTAGGATGATAATGGAAGACAAATATATGAATAGGTGAACGCGTCTCTTTGAAAGTCCCTTCTGTCACCTTTTGTCACCTTTTGTCCCTGGTTTTTAAGTCAAAAATGTTTGAAAACAAATAAAATAATCCCAACATTTTATAATTTGATGTTATAGGACATTTTTAATTCCATGAGTCTTACAGATAAGCTCTGAATTTTGTAAATAAATCTCTAAATATTTTGATAAGTAATTCTTATAGGATGTTTCTTTAATTAAAGTATTGTAAATAGTAATGAACAAAGATTTTTAATAAATATATTTGGTAGTGAACACGTCTCTCTCTCAATGTCCCTTTTGTCACCTATTGTCACCTTTTGTCCCCGATTTTAAGTTAAATTTGTGTGCAATTGTGATAAAATTTTAGTTGTGCCTAAACTTTCGTGGAGTGAACATGTCCAAGCGATATTGTAAGGATTGTCCGATAAGTAACTGTGGATCGAAGTATTTGGTGAAATTATCCAATCATTTGGCTCAAGTTCATAATTTATCAAGGGAGGAAAGAAAACCGCACTTACAAGAAGCGAAATTGCAAACAAGTAAAGTTGTTCGAGACTACAATACACCGAAGTTTCAGGAGAATTGGCTTATTCCCTCGAAAAAGATAAAATAGACGATTATAGACTTGAATTTTCATTCACCGAGATGGATCCAAGGCTTGTACATCCATTTGGTGCTCTTGTAGCCGGTCCGACATGTTGTGAAAAAACACAGTTTGTGAAACGGTTGTTGGAAAATGCTGAAATGATGATTGATGGTCCTCCACAAAATATCTTATGGTGTTATGGAATGGATCAACCTGCTTATGAAGAAATGATGCAAACTATCCCCAATATAAATTTTATTGAAGGATTACCSCACGACTTGGAATCCCAAATCGTTCCTTCTGTTCGTAATTTAGTCATCATTGATGATTTGATGAACAAAGTCAGTAATGATAAACGTTTGACGAACATTTTCACCAAAGGTTGTCATCACAAGAATTTGTCCTGCATCTTTATCTTACAAAATATATTCCATCAAGGAAAAGAATTGAGAAACATCAGCTTGAATGCTCACTACATGGTTCTGTTTAAATCGCCCAGAGATAGCAGTCAAATCAATCATCTAGCCAAACAAATGCATCCAGGTCACGTCAAATACATGCAAGAAGCTTTCAATGATGCCACTGCAAGGCCTCATGGGTACTTATTCTGTGATCTAAAACCCCAGACCCTAGAAGATTTTCGATTGAGAACCAGTATCTTTCCAAACGAGACTCAATATGCTTACGTCAAGAAGGGTTAAAAAGATCAGCACACAAGGAACTTTAATCAGTTGACCATGAGTCGCCGTGCGAGAAACAATTACCATCACTTGAAGGTGTTGTCTACTAGTAAACCTAACCAAGTAAAAGCTATCCTGAAAGAAGCCAACGATTCATTAATCCAGACTCTTTGCGAGTGTGTACACAACGTGTTAAGGTCTACAGTACCTATCACTCCCAAGGAAAAAACTAAATTGATCGAGTTTAAAACTCCTTTGCTGAAATTAGTGGATAAAGAATTAGCGTTACCAGAGAAACGAAAGGTTTTGGTCCAGAAAGGAGGTAATTTTCTATCTGTATTACTCCCACCTGCCTTAGCTGTCTTGGAACAATTTTTGTAAAATGAATCATACCAGGAAGATGGTGCTTGTTCCTGAACAGACCTTGGAGAGATTGCAACAAAGACAAAAAGTCAACACCACGCCTTTGACTTCCAGACTCAAGGATTTGGATCATTGATATTCAAGATGTCTTGAAAAGCAAAGAATTAACTGATGAAGAAAAAGTACGGGAATATGTTCAGAATTTACAAAATTACTTGACGTATTACTATTAGCGGAAAGATCATCCCTTGAAGGTGAAAATGGATTCTCCGATTCCAAGTGAAAAGAAAGAACAAGAGAAACCCTCCCCAGAGCCACAAGAGCAGGAAGAAGAAGATAAGATCGAACGAGATATTTTAAGGGGTTTACCAAAGACCCTGAAAGGAAGGGGGAAACTTTTAATCGGCAAGATTCGTGAACATCCTAACATCGTGAAGTGGGATCGTAGTGGCCAGTTGATTTACGAAGATAAACCCTTGTCTGGTTCACACATTGGAGATCTAGTGGGGGATTTTTTACGAGCGCGCAAAGGGTTTGACCCTCTTGAATGGGAAACGTTTGCTAAAGRATTTGCCAAGATGAATGCTCCAGAAGATCTGGTCAGAAATGAAAGGAGAAGAACCGCTCTCAGAGAGTTTAAAGCAAGACCCAACCCTTTACCAGAACATGATGACCAATGGATTACCCCTACGCCACCCCTGACGGGAAGAAAAACCGTAAAAGGTCCTATACGAAGTGCAACGCGTAACCCTAAGAAACAAATGCGTCAACGATGGCTTAATTTTGCTCCATAACTGTGTGTAGCTGTAGTGTGAACAAATAAAATACTAGTTTGATCGTTACATGGTGTTTATTGATTTTTGTCTGGAACTTTGATGTTTGACAAGCCTTTTCCTAAGATATTTGTATAAGTATCCAAAATACTTAGTGATAAAATAATACACTAAACGATCGTTTTTCCTTGTATTTTTACCAAAGCGGTTTACTATAGTTTTCATGGATACGTTACGACAACGATTAATTACATAATACAAGCAATAATGTCCACGCACATTAGAATTTAGACTTTGAAGGTCTTGGTGATTATAAGTCCAATGATGACTATTCCTTTCTAGAAACTCGAGAAAATGTTGACTGTACTCTTGAGGCTTCAATCCATAGGAATCAAAAAATTCTCCCTCTTTATCTTGAGTGAAATAAAACGCACACCAATGAGAACCGGGACGTCCTATAGGGTCGACGTTGGCTACAAAAGCTGCTGGGTAATGCTTGATCTTGTTCGGCAGTTGGTCTGACGGGAAAACTCCTTGAAAGATAGGGTTGGTGATGGGATCCCTTTTCAATACTACCGCAATCTGTCTCGTGTTCATGTTTAACTCGACCAGTTAAAAGTCACGTTTCGATTCTCATCAATCTCAATTAAAGAATCAAACTCGGCGTAGATGATGCAGTTGACTGTCACAGGCAGGGGTTCTGCAAACTGAATGCCGATGCGAAGGTTGCCTTGCTTTATAGGGGAAATGTGAGGTCCAGCGGAAAGATCGGGGCTCAAATCAAAGGYGAACAGTGTGTATCCGTTGGGGTAATCCTCGCGATTGATCTGATTGCCTTGGTTATGAAATAGACTTCCCGTACCAAAAAACAAGCTCATGTATCCTGGGTACAAGTTTTGATCAAAATTGAGTTGCAATGCCTTCATGGGGTAACTTTCACCATTGACGTAGACTCCAACTTGAGTTGCTTTGAAGTGTTGGAAATTGAAAGGGTTTCTGTTGAATGAACCGTTAAAGGCTGTGTTTTCTACCAAGCCCAGAATGATCCGTTTAGGAATAGATCCTAAGAAGACATCGTCGGGGGAGAAAGACATTTGACCCGTAGAAATGGACATGGCTTTGCATTCAACTCTTCGAATGGCGTAGAGGGCAGGTGCCTGTTCTAAAGCAGTAGCAATACCCAGGAAAGGATCGTCGTAAATCTTTACTTTACGGATATACAACGTGGACTGTAAGATAACCAGCTTATAATTGGCATCCGCTTCTGAAGAGACGAGACAAAAACTGTTTTTGCTTCTATTGAGTCTGATACGTAGCGTCACACCGTCGAGCAGTAACCGGTCTTGACAAAACAGATCTAGATGTAAAGGTCCCATGAGTTCAAAGGGAGAACTCCCCTTGATGTGGTTGTATCGGGCATGTAAACCATGATTTCGATTAGCAGCTAGAGCTAAAGGATCCACAGCATCCATTTTCCCTGGCGTATCTTTTATAAAGAGTTCTGCTCCAAGTTGAGAGGTCTTAGCATCAGATCCATAAGTCATGAGGGTGGTGATCATAGCTCGATAAGGGTTGGTGTTGGTAGACGTTGATATCATTTTATCGTTGATAGTCAAATCCACTTGACTGAACATGGCCTGTTGGAAGAGATTGACGGGTCCCACTTTATCGTCGTCGGCTAGATCGGCTCCATTAGCTTTGGTAATCTTTACTTTGTTATACACCCAAGCTTGCCTCAAGTCGGTAAACTCATCTCCACTGCCTGAGACGTTAAATTCGATAGGACCAGAATCGGTAATGTTTGAGATAGGAAAATATTCAATCCACTGTCCTCGTTCAATGTTAGTCTGCACACTCGGAGCCAGAAATAAATCCAACTACGATTTACTGCAATGCTGAGATCGAGTTGGGTGAGCCATTATTATTGGAAGAAGTAGTACGGCGTTTTTTTCGCTTTTGATGTTCTCTGCTTCTTGGCTGGAGGTGAACTGGCGTTTTTAGCTGAGGTCTTTCTTTTTCTACCTTTTTGACCGGCACCTGTTTGCGCTCCTGAAGCATTCTGGGTATTCGTTAATCTCTTTCCGGCTTCGTTGACTCTCTTCATTGTAGAATCCTCCAAATCTTGACCTTCTAAGACATCTTGAGCTACATTCAGACCTCCTCTCAAGGCTTCACGGCCTACAGCTTTCATACCGGAAGATAAATGGGGAACTGCCCATCGATAAAGACCTCTTAGGATAGACCCTAATCCATAACCCTGTTGRACCGTAGCACCGCGAAAGGCAGGGAGATTACCTCCTTTCTGCTGAGCTTGTTCAAGGTAGTAATTCTTGTAATGTTCCGAACGTGGATGAGGCATCTTTACTCTTTAATGAAAGTACGGTGAGGCTCTGCGGAGATGAAGTGTTAACAACACTCTTCCAGTTTCAAATGAGACTTTTTCACCTGTGTCGCGCTTAATATTGACCTCGATACTTTCGAATTGTTTTCTGCTGACCGGTAGATACTGCGGGTTCAGAAATATCTTGCTCACACGTTCCCCATCTCTTCCCTCTACAGGGACGATTCTCAGTAAGGGTACATGGGAGTCCCCAACGACTTGAGATTGAACGGTATCACAGTATATGTAGACATAGAGGTTATGAAAGCCCAAGTCCACTTCTCGTGAGGCGGTGGTAGTCTCGGAGATCAATTTTTCTTTTGTGAATCCGAGCGTAGTTCCAATATCGCTGAAAAAGATTGAACGGTTATCTAGTAGATGAATCGTTATTTTTCGAGTTAGTGTGTCGTAAGAAAACCTCACTTTATCTTCATGCCCTGTGTTGTYGATTAGATTGTTCATGGCGTCCACAATGTTCTGCACTGAAGAGTAATGACCTTGGCGGACAATATAGACTTTGATATCATCTCCTTGTTTGATATAAAACCGATTTCAAAATGTTCATGCACATTATTCCAGCTAGGGGGGTAATGAATTTCGGTTAAAGCCACCTCCCATTCATCAGTGAGGTTAATGGTTTGCGGTAGGCGAACTCTAAATTCCGATAAGGTATTGGAAGGGAAAACATCCATGCTGCTATTGGAGGGGAGCCAGAGGTAAAACTGAGTGTTATCCATAACGACGACTGGCGTGATATGAAGGCGCGCAAGTATTGCTCTAGCATTATATAGAAACAAGACAATTGAGAGTTTAAACAATATTTATTGGTTAATTCAAAGGGATTACAATTTTTGAACTTGGTTTGCTGGGATCCAGGAATTGAACTTATCTGGATACCCTCTCCATTTCACAAACACCTCAGCGACTCCACCCTTGAGTTTACGTCGCTTCAAGACCTTTTCTATCTGATACACATCATCTTCTTTTTCTATTTTCTGAAGTTCTGGTTCATAAAATACTCCTTCAATCCTTTCTCCCTGTTGATCCTTCAGACGATAGACAGGTGGATTTCTCGGAATTCGCTCTGTTACAGTAAATATTTCGATACTCCAATTGGCTTTATATCCTTTGTCAAATATTTTCTTAGCTTTACTGATTCTCACTTGATCCCCGACTTGAAATCGAAAACGCACGGGAGCGGCTATTGATGTTCCATACAAGGTATGCCATACCGCATTTTCATTCTTTTTCGTGACTTCGATGGGTTTCATTCGGATACTTCGATGAAAACTTCGGTTGTACGATTTGAGTAGATCTGGAAGGATGTCGAGGTACTGATGTGTGTTCTTGTAGGTGAAATACTTGTAAAGTTTTGTCTTTATTGTACGATTAAAACGTTCTACCGCCCCACATTTCGTCTCTGAATGAGTAGTGAAGAAATGGATGCCTTGTTTTTTCAAATAATTCTGAAAAATCTGGTTTAAAAATTCAGTTCCTTTATCCGTTTGCAACTTCTTCGGTTTTCTTCCAGATTTCAAGATTTTGGCAAAAGCGTCTGTTATCTCTTGTCCAGTCTTTGTCTTTAAAGGAATGGCCCAACCGTATTTACTCAAAACATMGATGCAGGTCAACCAATACTTGTATCCTTTGTTGAATCGACTCAAAGAGGTCAAATCTACCAAGTCGGCTTGGAATTTATCATCTTTTCCGCTGACAATCACTCTGTTTCCTGGAAATCTGTGGCGTACGGGCTTATGAACGGAATAGGTTTCTTGTTTTTGGAGCCAATCTTCGATTTGTTTATGGGTTACTTTCTTGAACCCTTTTTGTTTTAAAGCACGATAAAGGGCATCCACACCCGAAAAACTTGCGCCGTTTTCGAGATCGTAGTAGATTTTCTGTAGTTCGTCCTCCATCAGTAAAT
>NW_022258637.1:285992-296602 GCF_009602425.1 Actinia tenebrosa | reverse complement strand
ACGGGTCAAAATCGAATAGATTCAATTATCGAATAACTGAGCGCAAACTTTAAGCAAAGAAATGATAATCTAGGGAATGACATGTGGTCTGAAATGGGGCAATATTACTTCAGAGCCGAAGACGTCTATTCTTTGTGGCTGACAGCACATAGTGGTCAGTGTTTGACCACCATTTGAACCAGATAATGAGATTCAAAGACTTTTAAAGTGAAACCCAGTAATTGGTAGTAATTCCATACGGAATCGAGGCCAACCCTGTTGAACAGTGAATTCAAAAGTGGAGTATTCCGTGTCAAGATTCAAAATGATCTGATGCGGTAGTATTCTTTATTTACCAACTAGTTGTCAAAGTCAAATAGGACGTTTGCATGATGGCGTCATTGACCTCTACTACTAGACTCCCTTGCACGCTTTCTTTTGTTCAGTTAATTGGCACGTAAAATTACTTGGTTTGTAAGAAAAAATTGTGAATTTAGTATAGAATATATAGAAACCTTCTCTTCGTAATCTTGGTGTTTCTTGAGGAGTTCTGTTTCTCTCTGAGCCGCTGCCTTCAGGTACGATTTGATATCTTTTAGAAGATTCGTCTGTTGGTTTGAAAAAAAATATTTAGAGTGAAAATTAAGGCACCCTTGAATACCTCTCTCTCTCCTTTTCTATCTCCAACGATTTGTGGGAGGGTCACAGGATTTCATTTTTAACAAAGTTGAATAATGATGATGATGATGATGATGATAAGCATGGTGATGATGATATTTCAATTAAAAAATTACCTTTTTCTCGAGTTCTGCTTGAAGTTTTTGTAATTTTTCTTCGTAGACTTTAGGCAAAACTACAGATTTCCATTCCTTTGTGCTCGTGCCTTCGAGATTATTTCCTGATAATCTATGATTTGCCTTAAAGATTTAAAAAACGAAGAACACATAGATGTAATATGCGTTGGTAATACCGCTGTTATTTTAAATTGCAGACTCAACTTCACTTGTCGTTGAGTATTAAATGCATTGAGTTTGCATTAGAGTGCATTGTAGGGCCATTTTAGAGCACATATTTCCAAGATGGCATCTACTTTGTCCATCTACTTGTTCAGGACAGTAGTTATTTAAATTAGATGCCATATTTCGATTCGGTGTATGGTACAGCGGTGTTTTCATTAGGTCTACTTGTACTAAGCCCTGTAACTTAACACACAAATACTGTAAATACCTGTTCAAGTTCTTGTACTAGTTCCGTCTTAGTGCTCTCAATATTTGATACAGACACGCGTAGTTTTTCACTTTCTTCCTTTTCCTGTGGGAAAAAACCAGTCATTCAGATAACAGGCTAAGTAATAATAGACCTTTACCTTGTGTGCAATGTTTTTCCATTTCAGACCACGTGTCATTCTCTTGAAAATAAGATTCTTTGTTTAAGTTGTATCCATATTCATATGTCTTCTCGTGCGCAACCGTTGAAAAAAGAATTATAAAATAACTGTTATGAATGTCACGTTCTGATTGGTTTAGAGCGCGTGCTTTATAAGAGCACATTACACGCGCGCGCACTTTCCGTTGCGTCATTCCTATCTATTATTGTAATTTGTATTTTATAAAAGGAATAAAAAACTTGCTTGGTGTGCTGTGTGCTGTCATAAATCACTCGGGGATTGGTAGAAGCGCTCCGCTTCGCGTCGTGCTTCTCCTAACACTTCTCTCGTGTTCAGCCAACCCCCGCGTTCTTTATGTCCCCACACAGCCCGCGCGCGCGTTTTTTATTTCTTCAATATTACTCTAGGGAATGACAAGTGGTCTGAGATGGTAAAACATTACGCCCAAGGTAAAGAGGTCTATTACTCTGTCTTCTCATTTGCAACTGTTAAACAAAGAAATGACACGTGGTTTGAGATGGGAAAACATTACGCCCAAGCTACTAGGTCTGTTGAGTAAAACAAACATACACAAAAAAAATGCCATCGACAATTAAAATTATTCTTAGTTTTATAGAAAAGTCCCTTGAGAGTTTACCGTTCCATCTTGAAAAATAACCGTGCTTGTGAATCGAAGCGAGGACTTTGCAATAATAGAGACATGTTTAACACCTTGAACAATTATTCACGTCTCTACCATAGAGAAGTCACCGCCGTTCTCGCTACAATGCTCGTTTTTGAAACTAATCATGCTAATCTAGAGCAACAGAGATTCGAAACTGGAGTATTTTGTTACAATATCAAAGTTTCTATCACCTTTTGAAGGTCTTTTCGGAGTTTTTCATTTTCGGTCATTAGTTTRGTTGTATTTTTACGATCCCCAGCAGCCAGTGTTGTCAAGGAGACACGAGGAGAAGTAGAAGCAGCCGCCACACGTGTACGTTCGAGCTCTTGCTGTGGAGCACCAAAATAAGGAATAAATAACTAGAAAGATTGGAAAATTGGACGTGACGCCAAATTGGAATCTGAAAGATTCATCTAACATGGCGGCTTTGACGTCACAGAAAGTCAATAAGGACCCCCTTAAATTTTATGTAAGTCCGTACCGTACGTATCACAGTTACAGAGACGCTTTTTCTGGGAAGCCATTTCAATGCTGCGGCATGCTGTACCGTGTAAGTTAGTACCGCACGCTTCCCACTCATACGAAAAGTATTCCTGTGGGAAGCCACATTTCAATGCTACCATGTCGTACCATGTAATTGTACGTGCTGTAAGTCAGTATCGTACATTTCCCACCCATACTAAAACTATTTCTAAGGGAAGCCATTTCAATGCTGCGGCATGTCGTACCATGCAATTGTACGTAAGTCAGTACCGTACATTTCCCACCCATACTATGAGACTACTCCTAAGGGAAGCCATTTAAGTGTTAAGGCATGTCGAAAACTACTCTATTAGGTAAGTAGTAACTTACCTTGAGTCTAAGGTTTTCCTTCATCATTGCAGAGTACTGAGGCCCACCGGCCCCTAGTGCTTTCTTAAGTTGTTCATTTTCACCTTGTAGTCGTTCTACTACTCTCCTCATGGCTGCTAACACTCGCTCCATGTCTTCTACACTCTGTCCCCCAAGACCAGTACCAAGATTTTTCTATAAAAAAAATAAATTTAAAATAAATTTTAAAAAATTGCATTACTTTTATACAAAGGAAACTTCATGCTATGACCGTGGAGAAACTGGGGCGAGAGAGCTATCTATCACCACAGGAAACCCAAGTTTAATCTCATCATCGAAAGCGTAAAAAAAGTTAATAATAATAATGTAAACTTCATTTTAATTTTTCTTACACAAAACTGTAAACCTCACTATAACAACAACAACAACAAAAATAATAGATTTCTATGGTTCTGATTTTTGCCACAGGAAGCCCAAATGCTTATATTTTGAAATTTTATTAGGATTCTGTATTACGAGAAATGTTCGATTCACGAAAGCTTTACAGAATTATGCTTTTCTGTCTCATTAAACAAACCAGAGATCAATCGAGATTAGTGAATAAAATCCACCATGGCTGCTATGGTTACCGAACTACTGAATGAAGCCTTATCGTTTATGCATCACGTAAGTCAAACTTTCTCTACATTTGCTCCAACTAAACACGTCTTGCTAAATCATAAACCCTAATAGAGGTCTCAAGCTAAATAATTTCAAGAACAAACTAGAATAATAACGACAAAACCTTAAGCTAACTGGTTGTTTACATTGCCTGTTAGGTTAATGGAATTTACATAACGACTCAACTCGTGGAGATGTCATTGTCGTAAAACAACCTTTTTTCCATCTGTTAAAGTACAGCAAATTCATAAACAACTGAACAAAAGTCCCCAAAATACTTATATCATAGCTCACATTTTGAACCAATTGCATGACAAATATTTCGTGTAAACTTTAAAATACATCTAGACCAACATATATTTACGAGTCAATGAAGTTCTTTAAGTCCCCACAACTCTATCATGCGTCCCCACAAGATATTTTTAATGCTCAGATATACAAAATTTAAAGCTTATTTTGACTTGATTTAGCTCAATTTGGTCAGAGCTTAGACCCTTGGGAAACTAGTCAAAGCTATCCCGTAGAATATCGAGATATTTAGWTCAGACTTGGGAGATACGCTATGCTTGGCTCGCAAGTTGTTTGTTTTTCTCCTTGTAGAAATATTTACCTTTCTGGCTTTTTCTCTTTTCTTRCTGGCTTCGAGTTCTGCTTTTAATATTTCAACATATTCTTGGAGGTCATCAACACGAGCCTTGCGAAAATAGAGAAAAAAATACAACACTAAACATCAAAAAATATTATCAAAATAAAGCAGTGAAATATTATAATATGACAAGATATTCCTAACGTAATCGTTAATCTGGCATTTTAACATAATAAAAACAAACCTTCAGACGAGGATTTTCTTTCCTTGCCTGCTCGTATTCGAATCTCAGCTCCATATTTTCCTAAGTAAAAACAAAAAACCAATAGTTCTTTTAATGTTTTTTTTTTAAATTCCAAGCAAAGAATTGTTGGAATTCCTGTGGTCTTGGTTTGTCACAGGAAGCCCAATATGGTAATAGTCCCTTTCACAGTTCCCTCCACCATCTTGAAAGGTAACCGTGCCTTTCAAGATGGCGCAGGGAACTGTGAAAGAGACTGTTACAGACAAACCTCTTTTGCCTCAAGCAGTTGTTTCTGTAAAGACTGACTCTTTTCGTGAGTTTCCTTGAACAGCTGCGCGTCCGATTGGTCTATAGTACGCTGTAAAACAACATCAATACGATRCAAATAAATATAACGTATCCAAAAGCACAACGAATGAGGGCGAAGGATGGTGTAGGAGTAGGGCAGTAGGGCATTCGCCTCTCACCTCTGGGCTCCCAAGTCCGATTCCTTGATTCACTATCACATGTGAGTAGAGTTTGTTAGTTCTCTCAATTGATTCAAGTTTGTTTTCTTTGTTTGTTTTTGTTTTTTGTATTTTTGCGGATTCTCCCGTTTTCCTCCCTCTGCAAAGCCTAACGCGTTAAATCCGAAGTCAATCCTTCATTTAGCCGTGTCCTTACTCAGTTCACCCTCGCAGGCTCTTTCATGGTATCCCGATTCAATTTCATTTGAAGGATTTTAAATATAAATTTGAAGGTCTGTTTTCAAGGCCCCATTCCTCACCTGGTCATCCATTCGTCTTGTCAGTTCATCTTCCAAGGATTCAACAGCCTGTTTTAGTTGATTATTACGAAGCTGTAGTGCTTCCATTTGTCTGTCACGACCCAGGACGAGCTGGCGGTTCAAATCTTGGTTCTAGGAAAAAGCAAGCAATTTGATGGTCAAGAGAGTCAAAAGTCAAAGACGTTGCGGCCATGCTGATGGTATTTAAAAGTATTATAAGAGAGGGCTGATGAGAAATATTTTATAATACTACCAACATAGCCGACATGATGTTACAGTACATGCAAAAGAAAAAGAAAGAAAAACTGGACATAATGAAGCAGAACATTAATGCGGAAATGCGGATTATTCACCTATTGGGCACTCTTAGTCCTAACAGGATTAATGAACGCTTTGTTTTTAACTAACCCACTCTTTTCTCTTTTGATTGTTTGTTTCGTTCGTTTCCTTTCCCACCTTGTTCTCATTGGTTTCTTTTGTCTTGTTCTATCATATAAGCACTCCTTTCTACCACCTCTTTCTCTTTTACTCCGTCGAAGGACTAGCGTCCGAAACGTCAGTAAGTTTTTTCATCTTTTCACGGTGTTAAATTTACCCTTTTATCATTACTGAAGCAGAACATCAATCAAGTCCTCGGTCTACAACTCTTTCTTTCTCGTACAATTTTTTTCCTCGCAGGTCTATTTGGTCTTCGCCAAGAAATGAAAGACTAAATTGTTGGAGTTTTGGCAAGCCCGATGCTGTTTGTACCCAAGCTAGACCAGAATGCATCTTGTTGGTCTAGTCGAGAAAACCACTATTAATAATCTAGTGTGTGTGAAATACTTCCAATAACTAGTTTCCATACCTGTTCCTCTAAAGTGAATATCTTGTGTTTAAGATCTTGAACGAGGTCATCAGCTAACGGAGGAGCAACAGGGGTGCTTCCTACTCGTGCAGCACTGACGAAAGAATGAAAAGATGTCATCAACAAGACCTGAGACCGATGTAGAAGCAGTTTCTTGCGTTGGCTGGGGAATTTACGCAGAATTCACATCGTTCTTTTCAATTTTATTAGTTTCTAAAATCAGCCTCCAACTGAGGCACATTTTTTAATCTGCTTATACACTCGATGTAGCATACACTTAACATATGGCCTCCAGGTTGTTTCAGGATTCTAACTGATGCTTGTTCGCTTTAAGGAAAAGGGTTGTATGACAAAAGATCTTCATTCTGCGTACACTCAAGTTCGAGAGAGGATACTGCTTTTTAGCAGTGTATTGTGCATGATATCATAACGTGACATCAAAGCATTTTCTTGCGTGACCTACCAACCCTATAACAAAAGATCTTCATTCTGCGTAAACTCAAGTTCGAGAGAGGATACTGCTTCTTAGCAGTGTATTGTGCATGACATCATAACGTGACGTCACATCATTTTCTTGCGTGACCTACCTCTTAAGTCTGCTTTGTAGACCAGTCTTGTCCTTGTCACCTCGTTTTAACGCTTCTCTCATCATACTATTGGTTTTGTCAGCTTTTTCTAATTCCTTGGTTTTCTCGTTGAGTTTCTCACGTAAGTTTTCTACTTTTCTTTGCCATTTTTTGCCTTCTTCCCACCTTGCTATTTCTACGTTACTTTTGCTTGGCTGAAAACAACAAATCGTTCTGGTTTCACAGTGGCTAATAAACCTGTCATTCTCATTACATGAACGAATTGGAACTTGGGAGTTGGTTTTTGCAGAGGGCCAATGAGCAACTCCTCTCAATATCGAACCAAACCAAAGAGGTTAGAGGCAAGGGGTGAGATATCACCCGTCCGTACCTTTTTTAAAAGGCACCGCCTTTTGTGTGAGTAGCTTGTTAGATCTCTTCTCTGATTCAATCTGTGTTAGCCCACCATAACTAAGACCAGCCCAGATTTTGCTTCAGGGTTCAATCTGTAAGGAGGTTGTTTCAGGGTTTGTTCTGTGAGTTAGCTGTGCCCCGACTTTGATCAGCCCAGAGGTTGTTTCAGGGTTCGATCTTTAAGTTAGCCATGCCCTGATTTAGACCCCCGGGGACTTAGATCAGTCCAGAGCTGTTTTCAGGGCTAGATCTGTGAGTTAGCCGTGCCCTGACTTAGATCAGCCCAGAGGTCGTTTCAGGGTTCAATCTGTGAGTTAGCCATGCCCTGACTTTGATCAGCCCAGAGGTCGTTTCAGGGTTCAATCTGTGAGTTAGCCATGCCCTGACTTAGATCAGCCCAGAGATCGTTTCAGGGTTCGATCTGTGAATTATCCCACCATGACTTTGATCAGCCAAGAGGTTGTTCAAAGGGCTTGATAAAATTTGAAGCATAAACTAAGGTTTTGATTGTTATACCCATAGCAAGCATCATTTAAATCAACTCTGATTGTATTAGATACTGTACCTTTTGTTCCTGTTGAGTGTCTGCTGTGCGTGGACCTGCTCCCTCTACCTCTTCTGTCTCGACTGCAACAATGTCTCCGTCTGATATCTGGGTTTGTAAGGACTGGATTTTCTTACGTAGCTTTTCTATTTCAGATTCAGCACGTACGACCTAAACAAACCCCGAAGACAAGACGTTTGTCCTATTCTTGAACTCTAGTGTTAAACAACTACCACCACCAACAACAACAGCAACGACGACGAAAACAACAGCAGCATTAGCAACACCAAGGGTAACATCAGTAAAAACAGAAGTAACAATAAGTAGCAGTAGCAGCATCATCAACAGTAACGACAACAACAGCAGCAGCAACACCAAGGGTAACATCAGTAAAGACAGAAGTAACAATTAGTAGCAGCAGCAGCATCATCAACAGTAACGACAACAACAGCAGCAGCAACAACAGAAGCGCCAGCAACAACAGAAGCACCAGCAACAACAGCGACGACAACAGCAACAAGATCAGCAGCAGCAGCAAGAGCAACAGGAAGTATACGGTACTAAAAAAATCGAATCATTTCTTTCTTTACTTTTCTCTTTTCTTCGGCCAGTTCTTCTTCTCTGCTTTCCAGTCTTTCCTCGATCTTTTCCAACTCCTTCAATTCAGCACCAAGTTTGATTAGCGCAGAATCTTTCTTAGAAGACTCCTATTCCAAGCAAAACGAAAAAATAGACAAACAAACAAATAAATGATGTCAATGGTCCAAGATGGCCATCACCACGTGACAAAACCTGTTTTACCTGTTTAAGCTTATCTTTTTCTTGTTCAAGGGACGCTTCTTTCTCTTTCTGCTTTTTCAATTCTCGTTTCAGTTTTTCCATTCTTTCTTGCAACTCTTCTATCCGCCCCTGAATAAGTAATTAACGTAGAGTATTGCAACATAAATGATGGTCCAAAATAAGTRCAATGAGGRTGRCAAGCGCTGCTACGGCGCTGTCCATCATCGCCCTGTGGTTCATGCCTGGGGTCGCAGGTTCCATTCCCGTTTGAGCYACATATGTGAGTTGAGTTTGTTTGATGTGTYGTTCTCTSCCTTGCAATAMGGGTTTTCCACCAGCTTCTCCGGTTTTCCTCCCTCCGTAAAAATCAACATCTGAGTTGAGTGTTGTGTGACCTTGTAAATAGAGAATGTAGTGGTAGTGCGTGTAGAGTAAACCTCACGCAAAGTCCCCGTAMGGGGAGTGATGGTTGTCAAATAGATAAKTAACGATGAGATGTCGCTTTGCACATATGTTTATTCATTAAGTGTAAGCATGTAAATGAATGGTACCTGCAGACCGGAAGTCTCTTTGTCCACTAACTGCTGCACGTTCACTTCCTGTTCCGCTCGATTCGCATGGACCTAAAATCCAAAATACTTTTTTGTTTAGATCCATAACCATAGAGTAATAGTAATATTTGTTATTTCCTAGCTCCCCTTTGGGTGGTCCCTATTATCAACCTCCCCCATGGTTGGTTCCCATCACCGGCCGCTCCCCCTCCCCCTTGGGTAATTCCTTTCTCCACCCGCCCTTCTCCCCTCTTGGGCAACAGTCCTTACCTGTACGTTTTCTTCAGCRGCTGTAACCATGTCCGCTCTGAGCTGAAGCAAAGCTTGGCTTAAAGACTGCAAGAGAAATCAAACCGGCTTCATCGAAATAACTACATAAATAAAAGAGAAAGTAACAAACAAAACATGGACTAAGAAAAAAGCAAACCTACAAATGAATTACAGAAACGGATATAGACAGACAGGAGAATGGACAGACACGCAAACAAACTCTCAGACAGATGAACAAACGGACAGACAGACGAATAGATTGACAAAGGGACGGACAGACAGACGAATAGATTGACAAAGGGACGGACAGACAGACGAATAGAAGGACAAAGGGATGGACAGACAGACGAATAGAAGGAAAAAGGGATGGACAGACAGACGAATAGATGTACAAATTGACGGACAGACAGACGAATAGAAGGACAAAGGAAGGAATAAACAGAGAAGAATAGATTAGCAAACGGATTTAAAAAATGGCTAACAGAGGGTACTGGCGCAAAAGCATACGATGTAAGATAAATGAAAAATAAAAGACGCAAGGACGAAGATACAAAACAAACTGAAGTCAACATAAAATACACACAAAAGAACAAGTTAGTAATACAAAGCAAGACGATTCTAAGAGCCTACGGCGAGGCAAAGARAAGCATGGCTGACTGACCTTCTGCTGTTTTTCTTTGAGTGCCAGCTGGTTCCTTAATCGTTCAACCAGTTGTTTCATGGTACGAGTAGGAGCTCGTTCGTTGGCTTCTTTAGCTGCCTCGAGTTCTTCTTTTAAGACTTCAATCTTAATGGTGTAAGGTGAGGCAAAAAACAAAAAACAAAAAAAAATCAGGAATATATAGCAAAAAGATGACAAGGGATAACTAGGTTGTAGTATTTTTACACAAGTGAAAATAATGAATCAGGCGCAATCATTGATCACAWTTTACGTCTTATGCTGCTATATTCACCTACAGGTGAATAATTAGTCTCCTAAGCAGCCGCTATTAGTCTCTTCGCGCCACGCTCACTCCCCTAAGTAGGGAGCTACTTAGCTACCAAGCTACTTAGGGGAGTAAGTGTTGCGTGACGAAACTAATAGCRGCTGCGTAGGAGACTAGTGAATAAAGCAGTGAAGGCATATTTGAAAAAATGTCGACAGAACAATTCTTTTTTTTTTCGTTATTTATTAAATTCGCCTGTGTTAAAAAAAAATACTAAACCAATTGTTCACCTCAGGCTTAGTGAATATCAGGAATATTTACCTCTCCGTTCGAAAAATCGCTTGGTAAATATTCCCCGATATTCACTTCGCCTTCTTTTGCGAATAATTGTTAAATATCGCGTGAGCTAAATTGAGAACAWGGTGASYGAAAAGACGTTGATCAATAAAACTCGAAAAGCGTTGTATTGTACCTCCTTGTTTCGTTCGATGATTTGATTCTCTTTCATTTGATTCTCATCCTGGAGCTCTTTYATCTGTTTTTCATATTTTTCTCGTTTACTGTTAAGAATGAAAAGAAAAGAAAGCTGGACATT
>NW_022258637.1:200065-210535 GCF_009602425.1 Actinia tenebrosa | reverse complement strand
GGTGAACGGAGGGAAAGGAAGGAGAGAGCACGTACTAAAGCCAAATGTCTGGGAGTCTCCCTTCACAAATATCTTTTGGGATTTGAGATCCGTGTGTAAAAGAGGAGTTATAAGGAGGGTTTGGAAGATAAAAACACTGATTAATCCCGTCACTACAGGAAGCTAGCCCTTCAATGGTGAAAAAGAAAATCAAACATAGAATAGAAGCCAACTCTCGAAAGCATTTGCTACTTTGGCTGCTACAAACTTACATACATGACTACAAATTGTTTATCTACCACCAAATTATTTATAACTAATTAATGAATATAATATAAATGTATCTTATTGTAAACAATGTGAAATAAAGTGAACTTGAACTCATAGATTAGATAAGGTATTCTTCGAGTTACGATTTTCGAGTTACGATTTTCAAGTTACACACTTTTCAAGTTACGCGCTCGGACACACCCATATTATGAGGGCCACGCCCACTTTGACATCTGTGCGTAACTCGATGACAAACAGCGTTGAAATCAAACTCGAGTTACGTAACTCGAAGCCAACAGATTGAACTTATTTTTCGAGTTACGCGCTATTTCCGTAACTCGATTCTAAAAAGTGGACAAATATTTTTTCGAGTTAATCTGAAAGAGAAAAARAATTTTCTTCTCGATAGATTGAAGGAATTAATATTAAAATTAATATTAACACATCAAATCAATTCCCTAACACGCTGAAAAATGATACAGGTAGGCAGCGATCGTGCTGTTTATTGACTAGAAATGACCGAACTGTTTTATAGTTTTAACGGTTTTATATACAGTCAATTCAAAAAACGTTGTCGTCGACCGGCTCAAGCCTACGCGACTGGACCGAAAGGAATGTGGGTAAAAAATCACTGAAGCGGTTGAATATTCGTTCTGAATTAATTGTTCCCGCTAGGAATAAAGATAATAATGGCGAGAAACAATCCATCAAATGCATGTCTTTGGGTTTAGGCCAAGTAAAACAAAGTAGTTATGATTCAGTTCACAATTTCGAAAATATGAAGGCATTAAAAAAACGTCTCCTTCGACACTTCCTGCTCGCCTACGAAGGTTCGTGCTGTAAACCAGGCCAGGCATAACTAGTCAGATAAAATTATGCAGTCAACTCGGCTTCAATGATTACTACCCAGAGTTCCTTTCGGTCTAGTCGCGTAGGCTTGAGTTGCTCGACGACAACATTTTTTGAATTGACTGTATTGCGGTAGCTATCGATCTTGACTATTCATGCAAGGCTCTCCATAATCAGCCAATCAGGATAGTACCGTTTTGCCCTCTGTCAATATAAACACAAAAAGGTCGAGTTGTCTGTCAAAAGCGCTTTTCTATGCGTGACGAATTTTCTTCATTGGCAAGACGATTTTGTATAAGTTTACCAAAAGATTTACTGTTTTTCCCTGATTTTTGTGTGTTATTTTGATATCACAAAATAAATTGTGTTAGGGGTATGTCTAAAACCTGATTGGCCGAAAAAATGTTTTTACGAAACCAAACAGCATACAGGATGACGTCAATGTTGTGAACCATTATCAAATGGCTATTGCGGAAGAGTGAGCACTGAATCGAATCAAACGACACCGTTTAGAATAATCAGTTTGCGGATTTGAGTTCGCCTTGAAACACACCCGGCCGGTTAGCTTTAAAAATGATTGGAAAATCCTTTGAGAAAATTTTATATGTGGTAGGCATCGGAGTGCTACAGCTCTTGGCTGTTCTTGGATGTGAGATGAACAGCGATTGTCCGACTCCAACTAAACCACTATGCTGCCCATATACCATCCCACCAAGATGTATGGATTCGTTGATGTGCTACTATTATGTAAAGGATAACACTAAGAAGCCTACCTATTATCCAAAGGTTTCTTTTCCTGACTACAACAGATTTACTGTTCCTGATTACGACGAGTTCACTCATCCCAACTTCAATGAGTTCACTGTGCCAAATATCGATGTGCCAAATATCGATGTGCCGACGTTTTCTTATAATGATAACAATGATGATTATACTTCCACCGACCAGTCTTCCACTTTCTCCAGGAGCCCTTATTGCTACTGTGGTTGTTAGCATACTTCTAACCATTTTAATTGTTTGTCTCCGATGTGTTCGATACAGGGCGAGGCTAAATCATTTTCATCGAAACTGTATTGTGCAACGTCCAGCAGCGACTAACAACAGCCGAACAAACTTGAGGAACTATGAGGAACCGAGTAGAATAGTCATAATAGCCGTGACTCGAGATGAAGACCACATTAGGCGTCAGAACCGTCCTCCAGATGGCGAAGCACCTTTCCTAAGCGAAGAAGACTTACTCCAAAACTTACACAACAGCTGCGCTCAGGAGCCTCCTCCATACGAGGAAACGACAGCAGSACCTGATCTCCCAAAATACGAGGATTTAGTCAACGCGGCCATGGACCAACCACCTCCTCCCGTACCCCCCGAAGCTCACACAACATCTCGAAGTTCTATAAATCCTTCTCAGATGATACCTCAAATCCAGCAGAATCTACCAATACCTAACGTAAACCCTCCATCATACGAAGAAGCTCAAGCAGCAACTAATCAAGCTATCGAACCGCTTCCCTAACAAACTCTTTCATCTAGTCACGGTTGAGCCGAGAAAGCAACTACCATTTTATACKGTGCACAAAGTAAGTTACAACAAAAGTCAAGAATTTCATTAGATTAGTTCAAGGTATCGGAGGAGACCCCTAGTATGCGCTAGTCGTTTATCAATATGTGTAAAGGAGATAGCTGTATGAATTATGATGCCCATGTAGATGGATTATGTATGATACTGATGTTGTACAGCAGCTGATTTTCAGGATGACACTAGCCCGCAGTTCTTCTACACTTTGTTAGTTAACAAACACTTCACATTGTAGAAATTTCAGTAAGCCAGAAGACTTTGGTTTATAAGGATGTTAAAGTGGCTATCACCCTTCTGACAATATTCACAGTATTAATTCTACATGGGGTAAGATGTTGAATAACCCGGAATAAATATATAGTTTAAGTGCAACTTCTTGAACTCTTAAAGGTTTTTCCATGCCATATGCTAATGTTGTGACGTATGAGGAGTAATCATTTAATATACAAAACACTACTGGTACAGATAAATTAAATTTGAAATACGTCATTGTTTTCCCCATTGCTCTTATAGAAATGATTGCAAGTTACTTTTCCCATAGAAGCCGGTGTTTCGAATTACGAGGAACAACAAATGACCATAAATGCCTCCTCATACGTCACAGCATTAGCATATGACATGGAAAAACCTTCATAACTTCAAGAAGCCGCACTCAAACTATGTAATATTTTCGGGTTATTCAACATCTTACCCCATGTAGAATCAATACTGAGAATATTGTCAGAAGGGTGATAGGCACTTTAAGCTTCTAGAGTTATATTTTGCAAATCAATATTTGTAGTATATTTTTAGAAAGACACTAGTTGCCTCGATAAGTTGTTATTGATGTCTATGCCAGGGCTGGACACCCATCACTTGATTAAAATTAATATAAAAAATAAAAGGCACGATAAATCTATATTTCAGTAAACGTTATGGTTCGTTATATATGAGTCACGCTTCAGAGAAATGGGAGCCACTGAGAGGTTGATCATCGTGAGTCATGATCATGAACATTGTCTGACCCCCAGGGGCGGATCCAGGGGTGGTGAAGCAGGTGACTAGTCACCCCCCCTTTTGCTCAAATTTCTCAGTATATTGTTAGTAACAGTCACCCCCCTTTTTCTCGAGTTCATGGTAAAACTGTTGTAATAGTCACCCCCCTTCTAAAATTCCTGGATCCGCCCCTGACCCTGTCTTGGCCCATGCTTTTCACAAGTTCCTGTTTTCTTTCGCTTCTTTACAAATAATTAAAAGAGATCGGCAACTCAATAAGAATTTTTCTCTTCACTAGGAGGAAGTGATACCGCCTACTCTTCAGAAACTCACGGGGAAGACAATGAGACTTGATCGTTTTTCAGTGTTGTGTATACATCAATTAGAGGGATGTGTCACAGCCGGGCGACGTCTTGGGGCTCGATAGTTCAAAAATTAAAGCTTTGAAACGTATTCATGTTGGGTTACCTGTGCTATCTTTCACAAGCTTATATTCATAATGAATATAAGTTTATTATCTCTTGATGCTATTTCCTCGCTTACTGACTCTCAGCGTGTTAAAACTACGCAAACGCAATCTCGCGCTCATAGGCGTTTTGTTATGAACAAATACCGCAAAGTAAAAACTAGGGCTCATAATGAAAGGTTTATTTGAAAGATTTCTAATAAAGTCCTTACGGATAATGAAGTATCTTTGCCTATCCAAGGGTTTAAAGTTCATACCAACTCCTAAAAGCCAGCTTCTAATATGCCTCTTATTAGAGATTTCAATACGTTTGCCCGACTGATGCGTATAAAATACATTTTCGCAAATTCGAAAAAGACGAAACCGCATCCGTTCCGTGTTAAGTCTAAGTGGCAGCCTCCACCACAACCCTCGGTGGCACTAGAGACAAACCTGGAACTTACTAAGACTGATCTGTCCAACATTGTTCACCATAAACATTCGGACAACCTGACACTATACGAATGAAGGGCTCTTAAAGAATTATCTGCTAATAAGGAAATTAACCAAGAGAAAATGAACTAAGAGAAGGAATCCCCGTTCCCCATCATGTGCACACTTTGATGCTATTTTTAGAATCATTGATGCTATTTTTAACTCGTTACCATGCCCGCGCGATAATCATGCTTCCTTTAATGCCTCGTTTTAGGGCACGAAAAGCGACAAAAACACAGGCTTTTGTTTACTGCAAGACTAGAAGCCGCCTACCATCAAGAAATCAACCAATCAGGTTCTTCACTCAAAATATCTCCAAGCTAAAAATAGCATCAAACTGTGCCCATGATGGTTACAAGGTTATATAGGGGAGATTCCTTCTCTTAGTTCGCAAAGATACCACTACTGTCATAATGAATACGAGCGATAAAATAGACGAAGGGCTATCACTAGTCTCTGAGGAGAAACACTATAAAACCCTTCCAGATTCAATCGTATGCGAAACGTCCACTAAAGTATAAACAAAGTCGTTAACCGATTATTTTCAAGCGGACACTTTGACAAAATGACTTACGAGTGGCTCAAAGACAACAAAACGCCGCCCAGAATAAGCCTTTTCATAGTTTAAGAATCGATTCCACTGCGCATGCGATTTTATCCCGAATTTCTCACCTTCTTTTGTCTAATCCTTCTTTTGTTCTTAATTAAACAAAAGAAGGTGAGAAATTCGGGATAAAATCGCATGCACAGTGGAATCGATTCTTAAACTATGAAAGGCTTATACCAGAATTCTACACACTAACTAAGATACACAAGAAAGTTCCAGTTGGTAGACCAATTGTTTCTGGTAGCAGTGGACCTACAGAACGAATTTCTTGTTTTGTAGATTCACTTTTACAACCGATTGCAAAAACACAAGAGTCTTACATCAAAGATTCAATTCAACTGATTTTATCAATTATATTGAGAAAACTCCCATACCAGACAAGGCCATACTTGCCACTTTAGATATCTGTTCACTGTACACTAACATACCTCAAGACGAAGCAATCTCGTACCCAGAGCCCTTATTTCTTACTGCGCATGCTCGACGAAATAATTGGGCTCTGGAAAACTCCAATATTTCCTGTGCTGTGATTGGTTCTCGAGAACAAAGAAAGACACCGGAAGTAAAAATTACAGTACTAGGGAAAATAAACAAGATGGCGTCTCGAATTAAGTACACCAAAAAAGCCTGTAAAGCCGGATTTTTCAATTTTTTWAATTTTTTWAAATTTTTTTWAAATATAAATGAATAGTTAAGCGAGACAACCACCTCGACTTATGGAATAAGTCTAAAAAATAACGCGAAAAAAAATGTTGAACTCGAAAAAATATTTGTCCACTTTTAGAATCGAGTTACGGAAATAGCGCGTAACTCGAAATATGGTTCAATCTGTTGGCTTCGAGTTACGTAACTTGAGTTTGATTTTAACGCTGTTTGTCATCGAGTTACGCGCAGATGTTAAAGTGGGCGTGGCCCYCATAATATGGGTGTGTCCGAGCGCGTAACTCGAAAATTGTGTAAATCGAAAATCGTAACTCGAGTTTTTCTTTCCCTCCTCATAGATGGAGTCTAGGGAAAACCATTTTTCTGTTGCATGCCGCAGATATAGTCTCTCCTTAAAAAAWTTGCTAAAGGAGTTCTAGTGGAAGGTACGAGCTAGAAGAGTAACATATCACGTGACTAGCCAAGCACGCGTGACACTCAATACAAGACGCAATAAAACGTATTTACAAACTTAAGAATAAATTTAAATAAATATAAATTGTGATTTCCTGACTTGTGCACATTCCCAAATATCGTAACTTAAAATAGCATATCTCCCATGGACGTTAGAGGCCAGGCAAAGAGTGGGGGTGGGGGTGGGGGTAGAGGAAAATTAATGCTTGTACATCCATTTTCTGCGATTTTTAGCAATTATTTCCAAGATAAAATAAATTAAGTTGTGAGCATGATGAGGGTAGGGTTAAAAATTCTCATCCCATCCTGAGAGGTCGTCTGGCGGTATTTCCATGTCTTTGGAGTAGATATCAAAGTTGGAGCAGTCTGTGTTACTATCCACCTGGAGATTGAGAAATACATTCATGTTTAGCTCATAAAACACCGATTCTACAGTGATCCACAGGGATCCCATAAAATAAGTATGGAGCATTACAAACGAAACTTAGACATTTTGAAAATTATTTTAAAAGATAATGTTAAAGCTTGGTTGTTACTTAGAAGAAAACACTAGTATTCTTTATTATTCTCTAAATCAATAGTTAAAGTGCTTATAAGCCTTTGCACAATATTTTCAGAATTGATTCTTTAGATAGTGGATAGTTGATTGTGAAAATATTTCGTCATTTGAATGTCGGGTCTTTAAGATACGAAGGTTTATATTCCCAATATGTTAATGACTATGACGTAACATAAGGGATCATTTAATATRCAATACTGCACTCGTTCTGGAATACAGTATTTTAAAAGCATCACCCTTTTACTCGTGACTCACGTAAAGGTTCTTACAAATTTGTTTTCGAAAAATGTCCAGCGTTCAATATTATAAAAGTTGCCACAAAATAATTCAAATCCCTTATGTTCCATCATAGTCATTAACATATTGGAAATATAAACCTTCGTATCTCAAAGACCCGACATTCAAATGACGAAATATTTTCACATGCAATCAAATATTCACTATTTAAAGAATCAATTCTGAAAATATTGTGTAAATGCTCATAAGCACTTTAATCATTTATTAATGATATCCACCTTAGGTTTTATCGGAGGTTCCAAGGTCCTGTCGAGAAGCGCTTTCCAATGGAATCCTTGAAACCATCTAAAAGAGAATTTAGATATTTAGGTTACGACACTCGCTTGGTTTAGTTGGTTGAACACCGGATTTTAATTTTGTGCGGTGCGAAAAGACCTTGGTTTTAAAATAACTCATGACTACAAATGGTTAGATTTTCATCATTACATTTATAGTATTTTCGAATATAATATATAAACATGGTAGTAACCAGGTGATCTCGTGCACGCACTTCCGGTTACTATTAACCAATCAGAAGCATTGTTGTTGCATCGCTAAAAGTTCCATGATGAATTTCAAAATGGAGTCGTATTTCGAGTTAATCTTTTTAAAATACGTCCTGAAATATAACTCTACTTTGAAAAATCCTGTTACATGTACCAGAAAAGCTCCCTCTTGCCCTATCAGCAGTTAAAATGAATAAAAACTAAGCATAAATGCAATAAAAGTAAGCGAAATCGAGGTTGTCTTAATTAGTCACCAGCAGCCATTTTGATTACCGTGAGATATTATGACATAAAAGACTGGGTATAAGCCTTTTCATAGTTTAAGAATCGATTCCCGAATTTCTCACCTTCTTTTGTTTAATTAAGAACAAAAGAAGGTTTAGACAAAAGAAGGTGAGAAATTCGGGATAAAATCGCATGCGCAGTGRAATCGATTCTTAAACTATGAAARGGCTTATTAGGAACCGTTAGCTTTGAGATATTATCCTTTGCGCCCTTAGAGGCGAGATCATCTGGTAAACCTTACTTGTGTTTTTTRATATCGTTCAATCCATCCTTCTGATACCCAAGTCGTTCTACTGGATTATCTCGACACAGTCTCTTGATCAAGTTTTGGGGATTTCGTCCTATTCTGCGCGGGAACTCGATCATGTCCAGTCCCCTTAGAATGATGTTGTACGTCTTCATTGGGTCTGAGCCAGAAAATGGCGGACTGTAAAGTAAAATTAGAATAGGAAATCGCACGATCTCGAGTACAATTCAAAATTTATGGGTACGAGTGATTTTCATCACGAGTATCTATAAATTAATTCCGAATTGTACAAAAATTGTATTGTTTTTTAAACCAATCATTGTTGCAAACGGCGAGGGATGCCCCAAGAAATGACGGTCAAGCTAAAAGAGTTTACYTCTGATAAGATTTTCTTCAACCCGTTTCAATAGTCCCCTTCACAGTTCCCTGCGCCATCTTGAAAAGTAGCCGTGCCTTTGCATCGAAGCTACACCAGCGGTGAACTTGCAATGATAGAATCCTTTTTCTTAACAATTATTCACATGTCTATATAATCGCAAGCTCACCGTTCTTCGCTTCGATGCAAAGGCACGGCTAACTTTCAAGATGGTGCAGCTAGTGAACTGCGAAGGTGACGTGAAGAAAATCCATAACWCGAATATCCACACGTCTAAGGCTGCATGTGTTGGTCACGTAAATGGGTGGAAGGAAAATGACTGAGAGAGGAAAATTGAAGGAATACAAAATACAACTGTTACCTTCCTGTGAGCAGTTCAAAAATAAGAATGCCAAGAGACCAGTAATCGGCTGACAAATCATGACCCTAAAACAAAGAAAGCAATTACGATGTTATTGTATTTAAATCGAGAATAAAGGGACGTGTAATTGTAGTGCAATAGCCCCTTTCACCTCTCGGGTCCCATTCCTCGACTGAGCATAAAAAAAGGTGAGTACTGTATAATGTTTGTCCATGGTTTAAGGGTTTAACTCTGGGTTTTTCGTTAAATACCTAAAAAGAAAACTCTGCAAAAAAACAACAACTCTGAATTGGTACTCAATTTGTGCGGAACAGGGTTAGCCTCGATTTCGTACGGAATTACTTTGAATTTTCATGCATTCCAGTCAAGGTWTGTGGAATTTCAAAGTGTTTGTATTGTTGAAGTTGTGCATTCTTTACTTTACCGTTGCTATTTGTGAATATTTGGAGATTGAAATGCTTTGCTCTTGTTAACCTTGTTATATATATATAGGGATAGCTTTAGACAAATAATGAGTCTTTAACAAACCTTATTGAGAATAATCTCTGGTGCGACATACTCAGGTGTTCCACAGAACGTCCAAGTTTTACGACCAAAACCAATCTTCTTAGCGAAACCAAAGTCAACCTATTGTGTACAATTAAATATGACGAGCGTCATCAAAGACAGTCCTACCCGCGAATTACATCTCGTCGACTAGCGCATCGGTCTTTGGCATGCTTATTTGTGTGGAAGGACGCGGACCATTCTAGTTCCACTAAATCTTTATGAATTATTCATGAGTATTTGAAGCTGTTCTACAAACTCTCAGATCGGCCACGCCTTGTAGTTTTAAAACCTGATACGACACTTCTGCTCCTTTATTTCGCGCTACGTATCACTTTATGAAGAACCACAGTGAAATTTTAAACTTTTGTTTCATATTCTTACCAATTTAACAAAGCCTTGGCTGTCCAAAAGTAGATTTTCCGGCTAAAGTGAACGAAAGAAAATGAAAACTTAAATAACAATTACAATGTACAAACGTTTTCAAAARATTTTAAAAGCTGTAGAAGCCGACAATACCTTGAGATCTCTGTAAACGAYTCCTTTGCAGTGAAGATAGTCAAATGCTTCAACGACACAAGCGATGCAGAACCGTGCAGTCACATCATCAAAACTTCCCCTAATAAAATATTAAGAATACCTTTTGCATCATTTCTGGGCTTTCCAACGACATTGGCAAGTGTATCTGGCAGCGTTTTTGAGAGCTTTTAAATTTTGGTTTACTAAACAGTTGTATACTTACCAGTCTCTTAATATTGTCCATAACTCTCCACCAAGACAAGCCTCGAGTAACATGTAAACATACTTTCTATCTTTAAACGTTCTGTAAAGTCTAGGATAACAAAACCAAAAGGACAGATTTGACAAGGTGCACAGGGATGGAAATACCAAAAGGACAGAATTGGCAAGGTGCGCAGGATGGAAATACCAAAAGGACAGAATTGGCAAGGAGCACAGGGATGGAAATACCAAAAGGACAGAATTGACAAGGTGCGCAGG
>NW_022258637.1:137431-147803 GCF_009602425.1 Actinia tenebrosa | reverse complement strand
AACACCCAGCTGTGGAAAAAAACCAGTTTCTAGTGATTAATGTTGAAATATTTTTTCTCAGGTTGTAGAAATCCTCATTGCAAAGGGAGCCAACTTTGAACACCGTAATGTCTCTGATTACACCCCCCTAAGCCTTGCCGCATCTGGAGGATACGTTGGAATAGTCAAGCTTCTCCTCAGCCATGGAGCCGAAATCAATTCTCGCACAGGAAGCAAGCTTGGTATTTCTCCTTTGATGTTGGCTGCTATGAATGGACATACTGCTGCYGTCAAGTTGTTGTTAGACATGGGTAGTGACATTAATGCCCAGATTGARACTAATAGGAATACAGCACTGACACTGGCATGTTTTCAAGGGAGACATGAGGTAGTGAACCTTCTGGTGGAGAGGAAAGCTAACATTGAACATCGTGCTAAGGTATGTGGAAAAGAATGTCTGTGATTGTCTTGTAATACCTATTACTTGCTTACTAATACATTCATTCATCACTCTGTTTGTTCATTCCTTCATTCATCCAATTATTCATTTCATCCATCCATCCATCCGTACATTCATTTCATTCATCCATTCATTCATTTCATTCATCCATCCATCTGTCCCTCCATCCATCCATCAGTCCATCCATCCATCCATTCATTCATTTCATTTATTCATCCATCCATCCATCCATCCATCCATCCATCCATCCATCCATCCATCCATCCATCCATCCATTCACTTCATCCATCCATCCATCCATATGTCCATTTATTTATTCATTTTGTCATTCCTTGCCTTTTTACCCTCCTTTCAACCATTTATTCTTCGTCTATTTATCCTTCCTTTTCTGTTACTGTCCTTTTCATCCGTCTTTTCATGTTATTTAACCATCCATTYCATTCATCTCATTCATCCCATTCTATCAATAATCCCCTTCACAGTTCCTTGCACCATCTTGAAAGATGCCTGTGCGACAAAGCAAGGACAGCAGTGACCTTGCAAGGATAGAGATGTGAATAAAATAATGTCCAAGGCGTTATTTATTCCAATTGATCAACTATAAATCCATTTATTCCTTTATTTTTATTCATTTTCCAGACTGGCCTCACTCCTCTCATGGAAGCGGCATCTGGTGGCTATGTTGATGTGGGCCGCATACTCCTAGACAAAGGAGCAGAGGTCAACGCTCCACCTGTTCCTTCATCACGSGACACTGCCCTCACTATTGCCGCAGACAAGGGTCATTATAAATTCTGCGAGCTTTTGTTGTCCAAAGGTGCCATGGTCGATGTTAAGAACAAAAAAGGAAACTCACCCTTGTGGCTCTCCGCTAATGGTTAGTAAAAGAATAGTCCAGTTTCGAGCTCCAAATTACCGCTGTGTTTCTTGATTACAGACTCATTTGCACAGGGTTAGCCTTGTATCAGTGTCTAAATATTCACAAATACCAACGGTAAAGTAAAGAATGCACAACTTCAACAATACAAACACTTTGAAACTTGACGGACCTTGACTGGAACACGTGAATATTCTTCACAAAATCGAGGCTAAGCCTGAGTAAATGAGTCAGTAATCAAGAAACACAGCGGTAATTTGGAACTCGAAAAGGGTCTATTGTTGGTCACCCTGTGTTAAAAACACACGAAATTAACATGCAGATCTTATTAATAAATGGCACGTAACTATGTGAAACAGTCCTTCCACAGTCTCTATTGAATTAGCACAATGTACCATTTGTAACCCGAAAGCTCGGAGCAGGAATATGAAAATAAAAATAGTGGATGAAACAAAAAAGTAGTAAAACTGTATACTTACCTTGACCTTTGTTCTTAGGTGGTCACCTGGAGGTGTGTCAGCTGCTCTTCAGCTATGGTGCAGATGTCGACAGTCAGGACAATCGTAAAGTCACTGTCCTGATGGCGGCATTCAGAAAGGGACATACTAAAGTGGTGAAGTGGTTGGTCAAACATGTTCATCARTATCCTTCTGACTCTGATTGTACTCGCTTTATCTCTACCATCTCAGATAAGGTAAACAAGTTTTGCACTCTCTGTAAGTGGTTCTTCCACTTTCGATATATATACACTACCACTCAGGCCCCATCCACACTATGCCGGATAAATTTGAATCCGAATTTTTATTTATTCGGTTAGGCCTACCGTCCACACTAGTCCGGTCGAATCCGGAACAATTCTTCACCGAAAACGAATTTTTTTCGAATACGGTCTCCAGAGTGGAACAATTTGAAAACGCCGGCTAGCCGTATTAGTSTGGACGGAGAACATTTCACACCCGAAATTGTTCGAATACGATGACGTCATAGGAACATAGACTAAAAATTCACCGCAGGCTCAATTTCAGCTTTGATGCACATGCTCAGATGTGCAATGMAACGTTTTTGCCGCCTCTGATCGGACTAGTGTGGACGCGAAACATTTTATCCGTTTTCATGTGTGGAAGGAAAACTTTTTTTCGGTTTCGGTGTGAAAGTTGCGGATTCAAATTTATCCGGCATAGTGTGGACGGGGCATTAATAAATCGGCYGATAAACCCACATAATGTGTCCTYGAAGTCTTATATTACACTTGGTAGSTCAGTGGTTAGAGCATGGCACCGGAATCGSCAGGGCACGGGTTCAAATCCCGTTCAAGACTCAGAATTTTTCAATTTGCAGCTGCATAAGTTGCTTCATATACTGCAAAGATCAGCTCAATTTGATTCACTATATTTTTTAATGTTGGTAATATTTTTTCTTGTTAGAAAGGTCTATGAAACTTAGTTGGGACCTAAGAAAAGCTATTAGTTGATAAAGTTAGGAGAGGGCTGATTCACAGAGTAAACTGAAATAAATAATGCTCTTGTGTTTATTAGGATCTTCTGAAAAGATGTCATCAATGCATGGAGATCATTGTAACAGCTAAAGATCGTCAGGCTGCAGAAGCCAACAAGAATGCCTCCATCCTTCTAGAAGAGATTGACTTGGAGAAGGAAAGAGAAGAGCAGAAGAAGGCAGCAGCAGCGCGCCGAAGGGACAAGAAGAAACAGAAGAAGAAGAAGAAGTCGAGGCAGGATCAYGATAAAGAGAACCACAAGAATGAGGATGAAGATGAAAAGGATAATATCATCCTTGAAGACCATGATGAAAGAAGCAATAACAGTGAAGGTTAGATGACTGTCTTACTCTACAGCACTCTCTTAGAACCGTAGCGCATGGGTTATGTGTGACATGTTTCAATCATCTGAATGAATATCAAAAAAATCTTATTAACAACCTTCACAAAAGGGGCAAACACTGCCTCCCACCCCCCCTAATGCGCAATCATCAGGGTTCGTGCTACTCCTTAACTCCTTGAAAACTCCTTGAATTTAATTCACGTTTTCAAGGGCACTTGAAAAGCTCTTGAATTTTACGATTTTAGCGAAACTCCTTGAAAACTCCTTGAATTTTTGCTTTGATCATTTCTTGCATGGTTCTAAAATAGATCTAGTCAGAAAGATCGGAAAATCTGAAAGTCGGCCATGTGCAACCATGTAAAACCTTAGCATATTTAGCTGAACATACTCCTTGAAAATTCATTTTTGGGTCCTTGTATACTCCTTGAATAGTCCTTGAATTTTAAGTGGTTACTTCAGCACGAACCCTGATATTTATTTTAATTTATTTTTTACGTATTTAAATTTTGCTGATTTGAAATGATATTCTTTAGATGAAACAGCACCAGCAGTCAGTCAATCCCAATCCAATTTTATACCAGTGTCGTACTCACCTCYAGGACAGGAACAGAGGGGAAGGAAGTCATCTACAGGATCGCTAGATACCCTTACTACTATTGCTATCACTGCTGCTGTCACGTCTACTTCCAGTACTAAGTATGTAGCTTGCTACACATCCTAACAGGGACTTGCCTTGTGGCTATTAAAACAATGCAGTGAAGAGCTTGATGGACAGAGCAATGGGATGATGATGATGAATAATGATGATGATTATAAAGATGATAGCAATGATGGAAGTGATGGAGATGTTGGTGGATGAAGGCAGTGGTAATGATGATAGATGATGTTGATGGTGGTGATGGTGATGATTGATGATGAAGGCAGTGGTGATGATGATAATGGCAATTAGAGCAGTTTTCGTATGACTGTGAAAAGCTCAGTGCCGTAAGCGTGACGTGCCGTGACCGTGATGCTTTCTAGAATTTTAATTGGCTGACTTTTTTCACGCGAAATATGATTGGTCTTGCATTGCCTTGAGCTTGGCTTGACCGTGTCCGCGCCATGTTTATGCCGTGTTCCGGGTATTTGATTGGATGGAGAGTAAATTCTCGTGCAATGTGATTGATTTGGCGCATAGCTTGCGTGCCACGACCGTGTTCGTGCCGTAAACCTTTCACGGTCATATGAAAACTGCACTATAATGATAAAAATGATGGTGGTGAATGCAATCATTGATGATGAAGAAATATATGATGACGATGAAGATGATGGTGATGAAGGTGGTGATGACAATGATTGATGAAGATAAATTCTTACTAATTATTAATGATCAATCGTTTATCACYAGACCTCGGGATAAAACCTGCGTTATTACCACAGCAGAGATCACCAAAGCTGTAGCCTCGACAATCATCACCCAGACTACCCCCCACAGTGAGCTCTCCCCCATCACCGTAGCAACAGCMGCCGCCCAGTGCTTGGCCGTCACCTTGACAACTACCACCTCCACTACCAAGATGTCTTTGCTTCCCAGTCCAAAGAAAGGCAAACGGCATGAAGATGGATGGAAGGAAGTTGTCAGAAGGTCAGAGACTACTTTGTAAGCAAAAAAAGTCATGTTTTATTCTTTTAATTTATTGTCATTGTTTTAAGTTTGTCCGTAACTCGTACGCGTAGTCTCTTGTAATTCCTATTATGGTCACCCTGTGGTGTGGAATACTCCCATTTTGAGTTTGCCTCTCAGCCTTAGCCTTGATGGTTTGCAAATGTGTTATTTTCTTTCATTACAATCAAAACGGTCCAAGCTTACCCCCTGGGTCCCTCTATTGGTTTCATTATTCGAATATTGAAATTTACTATTCTTTCCGAGAATACATGSAAAACATACATATATGGAAAACCATAATCCAACCAGAATTCAAGTTTTGAATCGGTTATTATTTTGAATCCCGAATCTTGGTATTCTCAGAAAGAGTGGTAAATTTCATTATTCGTATGAYGAAACCATTAATGGAACCTAGGAGGGTAAGTTTGAGTCATTTTGACTGTAAAGGTGCTGACACACGGTGCAACATTGCAAGCAACAAATTTGAATCGGGGTGACACACATTGCAACAAAATCATGCAACATCGCTTGTGTCAGCCTRCTATGTTAAGATATTTGGTCAGCAGTTATAAATTTGGTGCAAGCTGATTGGCTGGAAATTTCAAAATGTTGCAGGTAATGTTGCAGCCATGTTCACATGATGAAATTTGTTGCGCGCAATGTTGCAAGAGTAGAGCGGGATTCAACTTCAGATTTGTTGCATGCAACGTTGTGTGCAACAAGTTTGGGGTAGACATGCTGCAACAGTCCTGTTGCGTGCAATATTGCATGCGATGTTGCACCGTGTGTCAGCATCTTAAGGCCCATTGTATAGTAAGGAATGTACGTACTACGGAACAATACAAGTTGATTAAAATGCCACGGGTTTTGGTTGAAAAGCTGAATATTATAATGCATAACTAAGGCTAAGGTTGAGCAAAAGAGAACTCAAAACTGGAGTATTAATAAGGGCTTTGTATTGATGGTGGTCCAAATTTAGCAAGTCATKGAATGCATTATTTCTCAGGTCCAAGAAAATGCCAGTCTCTTCTTCAGTGGTGAGCAGAGTGATCGGGCGTGGTGGGTGCAACGTGAATGCTATCCGAGATACCACTGGTGCTCATATCGATATTGATACGAGTCGGCAGAAGACAACTGGAACCTGCATTATCACCATCAAGTAAGTCAATACACTTGTCGTCACTTTTAAAGTAGCATAGGCCCTTTGTAATTGGCAGTCACGTGTCTGTACTGGTGATCAAATTTTATTTTAACTTGGTGATTCTTTTTAGCTACTTGTAAAGAACTGAATGAAACAATGTGTAACCAGTGTGTTACAAAATGCAGTTTTATTACGATCTCTCGAAACACGTAGAAAGTTTGTTTGCTAACCAGTATACATCACCCATGGGAATCAAGATGTACATTCATTTGCTCTCAGTGAATTAATCAAAACGTAATTACTGAGCTGCAAAGGGTCTATTGCAACGTTAATAGTAGGTCAGGGCTTGGATTTTGGGTAGCATTGCATTACAATACTATGTCATCATGGCCTAGTGTAGAGGATCTAGGAGTAAGAAATATTTTGGCTTTGATGATGGTGATGATGATAATGATGGTGATGATGATGACGACGATGACTTTTTGTTTACTTTGAATGAAAACAATCAAGCGATCCTGATAACAACTATTTATATCTAAAAAATAATATTTTAAAAAAACTGTTTTTAAGACGTAATGGAAACTGTGTCGAGACATAAAAGACATGGAAACCCTTCGGAATATGTGGCAATTTTTTCTGGGATGAGTCCCCCAACTCCAATCTAAATTCTTTTTTTTTAACGAAAAGTAATATTGATATTTGATTGATATTACATTGATATTTAATTGAAATTTATTGACATTTAATTGATATTTAATTGATWTTATTACAGGGGTTCAGCAGACGCTACCCGTCAGGCACATCAGTTAATATCTGCTCTTGTCAAAGATCCTGAGTGTGACATCAATGATGTACTACCACGCCGAAAAACACCCCTTTCACCAAGATCTACTACCATCTTCACTACCTTCACTACAGCCTCCACTACTACATCAACCACTCATTCTAACACCTCCCCTACATCATCCAAACCTCAGCTTTTCCATCCTCTCTCGTGTATTCCTGGTGTGACGACTAAGCCTCAAACCCAGMCGACGGGTGTATCYGCACCCATTACCATCCCATTCACCCGAGCRTCGGTTTCAAGAGCAGCATTAGTCCATGCAACAACAGCGAGTAGACTTGCTAAGTTAACATCAAAGACWACAGTCCCTTCAACCACCTCCCATATCCCTAGCTCGGCTAGATGGGGCT
This sequence comes from Actinia tenebrosa, assembly GCF_009602425.1. Next base: position 140,669 of record NW_022258637.1, on the reverse strand, counting down.
CGACTGCTCAGAATTCTCATCGAAAGAAAACCTCTCCTGGTCGAGTACCTGCATCTCACGGAGTCCTTGATGGTGTTGTTAAGACGACCTCAAGTGCTCCATTTATCAGAAAGACCTCTGGAAGTGCTGGCATCGTTACCACGACAACCACCACCACGGTCACTACGTCATCAAGTAGTAACGAACCMAGAGTGACRCCAGCGAAACGGCAACTCTTTCCAGACAAGGTTTGCAAGACGACGGTTTCTACTACTGCAAGTCAATCTCGGAGAGCTCCAAAGGGACCTTTAAGCTACTCTTCCGTCACCATGGGAGTTGCTAGTGGAAGGGGCCCTGGGAGCAATACTGGTAGTGCCACGACGGGACCWCTGAATAACGGTCCWCAGATATCACCGCCTCTGACAGTGACATCGGTATCAGGGACGAGTCCAAACCTATCGTCCCATCTYCCTCAGTCKATTACTAATCTGYTGTCGAACGTCGGTCAGACCTTGAGTCCAAGTCTATGGCAAGATATTTCTCATCCGAGTAATAGACCACCCAACAGTCTACCCCAGAACCCTGAACCTTCCCAGAATTCCTCAGCACCAGTGGATCAAATTTCTCAGCCGGTCTTCATAACTACCCCAGGAGCATTATTTACACCTCTGAATCAGGACCCTAATTCGTCTTCTCCACCAAGTACTACCGAGTCTCCTGTTACTACAACTACGTCATCGGCGTCGAGTTCTCCGACGATATCTCCTATTGGAAGCTCGTTGGCACCGGGTAGTAACGTCCATAGCAACGATGGTGCTGATAAACCCAATTTGCGGCCGATAGGTACTGAGAGAGCTTGTCGTAGAGCTACAGCTAGTCCTTTACCATCTATGTCTGGTATCTCGCCGCTTATTGGTGGAGGTAAGTAGGTTTAGAGATTTGTCGATTAGCGGGTAACTAGTTTTTTCACTACTACCACCACACTGCCACTGCTAGTACAACTTTTCTACACTTCTACCAACTACACTAGAGGGATTTTATTTAATCCATGAAGAAATTGTACGCATAATAGTTTGTTTTCTTTCTTTCTTTCTTTTCTCTTTTTCTTTTTTTTCTTTTTATTATTAAGCTTGTTCTCATACATCATTTCTTTTTTTTCAGATGGAGGTCAACAGCATGGGGTCTGGAGCTATTCCTTTCCATCTGGTTAGTAGCTCTTATTACGTAGAGTGGTTTTCGTTTGAGTGGGAAATGATACGGCAAATTCGTAGCCGTACTGTAGCCGTATCYATTACTGTATCAGCAACTACGTTGACATTGGATGAATTACTGGAAGACAATGGGAAGCCATTTGATTGTTACGGCATGTCGTACCGTGTACGGGCTGTAATTCAGTACCGTATCTTTCCCACTCATACGATAACCATTCTTATGGGAAGCCTTTTCAATGTGACTTCATGTCGTACCATGTACGTGCTGTAAGTCAGTACCATACGTTTCCCACTCATACGATAACCATTCTTATAGGAAGCCATTTCAATGTTACGGCACGTCGTACCGTGTACTGGCTGTAAGTCAGTACCGTACGTTTCCCACTCATACGATAGCCCTTCTCATGGGAAGCCTTTTCAATGCTACAGCATGTCGTACCGTGTACGGGCTGTAAGTCAGTACCGTATGTTTCCCACTCATACGATAACCATTCTTATAGGAAGCCATTTCAATGTTACAACATGTCGTATTGTAACTTGCTGTAAGTCAGTACCGTATGTTTCCCACTCATGCGATAACCATTCTTATAGGAAACCATTTCAATGTTACGACATGTATTGTAACTTGCTGTAAGTCAGTACCATATGTTTCCCATACGTACGACAACTATTTATTGACCTAATCCCATGATACTCGCACTCTCGAATTGGTGAACCGGTTCAAAATATCAAAATATATAAAATATCGTGTATTTTTAAACTCGCTGAATGTTTTCTTAACTGTCGTCTTCAGATCCGTCTGTCCCGTCTGGTTGGTCCACGGCTCCTGTAGCGGCAGTACCACCGGCTCCTTCATCACAGATGGTGAGCGGTACCAATGAGTCGACTCAGAACTCAGATACAGAGGCTATTGGGGTAGCCCCTGGAGACACTTTACAGACGTTCCTCGAACGACTGTCATTGTCGAGTCATCTAACTTTATTTCAGGTAAACAAATAGTAAATAATAATAAGTATAGGCAATAGGACTACGTGCTGTCCAATTTGGAAATAATTGGATGAAAAAAAATTCCTCBGACTGACAAAATTGGAAGAGGCCAATATGTCGAGTCCAATTTGGCAGTCAGAGGAATTTTTTGAATTCAATTACTTCCAAATTGGACAGACATGTAGTCCTATTGCAGATGAATTATATCATCCCAAACTATACTAGACTGATTCCATAAGTCATAGTTTTCCCTCGAAAGAATGCGAATGGAAACAATCCAAATTAATCTTTAATTTGGACAGGAAAGAGAATTTGAAAATAATACAATAGTTACTCATGTGGGATTATAGAGTGATGATACAATTATAATAATAATCAGGGATGAACAGTGGATTCCACAGTTTGGTTTTCTTTCACTGGATTCCAATTGGAATTTAGAAGTTGATTTTTGCGGAGGTAGGAAAGCCAGAGAACCCGGAGAAAACCCTCGAAGCACAGTAGAGAACCAACAAACGAGTCTACTTACATACGACACTGAGCCCGGCAGGACTCGAACCGGACCCGCGTTGGTCCTGCCGGCGGATTGATATTAGTACATGCAGGGCGGTGTCAGGGTATATAAATATTTGATTCCCTTAACGGTTCTTTATTACTTTTGTAGAAAAACGAAATCGAYTTGGACGCGCTGATGTTGATGTCAGAGAAAGATTACTCGGATATAGGCCTACCGAAGGTGAGATGACAATAGTTTTACGTGCTGTGGTGTCAATCCTGTAGCGAACCTCTTTAAGGTCGCTGCCTACTACCTGCACATGCTTCTAGTTCGACACCGTCGAGCTGCGCCACTTCTTTACCTGACACCTAACTTGTGGTGGGATGGTGTAAATCCTCTAGCGAAGCTCCAAGTAATGCATTTAAGGTCGCTGCCTACTGCCTGCACATGCTTCCAGTTTGACACCTTCGAGGTGCGCCACTGCTACACTTGACACCTGACTTGTGGTGGGATGGTATAAATCCTCTAGCGAAGCTCCAAGTAATGCCTTTAAGGTCGCTGCCTACTG
>NW_022258637.1:89288-110607 GCF_009602425.1 Actinia tenebrosa | reverse complement strand
AAACAAAACAAAACAAAACAAAACCTAATAAATGTAGGTGGTGCCAGGTTCGAATCCCGCTGTGGCCACTAGCTGAGACTGTATTTGTCATGGTTCCTAATTAGTTCAGATTCAGTTTCTCGACCATGCTTGTAAATAGCCAACTGGTTTGCCTCCTTGCCAGTTGGTATTCTCAAACAGTATTATGTTTCTATTTATCTATTTCAATTTCTAATTTGTCTCCCTAATTAGCTCTGATGAGCTAAATACATTGAGACGTAAATAAAGTGGATTTTTTAATATTTATTTTACTCTTAACTAAAACTTACTGAGTCAAAACAATCAGAAATAATAAGATATTTTATAAATATTATCACAATATATATAAAGTGCAATGTCTCAAAGTCCTGTTGCCGCCAATCTAGAAATATATATATATGTCAGTTTGGCTCAGTAGTCAGTGTTTAGTATTCATGGCCTAAGATCTTCATACTTCTGGCTATACTTAGTGTACTTGTTAGCATTGCTTTTTGCAAAAATGTTTTCAGAATCTGCTGAGAAACTGGGTCTGTAATGTATCTGGCGCTGCTTTGAGGTATAGTCAGTCGGCATTTCAGATTTGAAGTATGTGATAACCGTTACCCGATATTTGTATAGGAAATCATACCACCGTTCAAGAAAAATTAATGAAAAATACCACGCGCATTTGATGAAATGAAAGTGCTACGCACTCGTGGAATCAAGCCACTTTCATCAAATGCACGTGGTATTTTTCATTAATTCTTCAAGAACCAAGGTGGTATTTTCTTTTAATGATACGCATACTATTGTCACTGCATACCTAATTAGCGTGTCAAGTAGGAATTTAGCAACCCCCCCCCCCCCATTTATGGACATTGGAGTTTGCGCAGTGCGAGTGTAATGCTTTGCAACCGCTCCATATATAAGCGCCACACCCAGATCCTTGAATCATTCCGTCGGAAGCTGCCTAAGGAGAGAGTAGAAGATTCACCCCACCCACCTCCCTTGGTGGCGGTTGGCGACGCATCGCATGCTCTTCGCATGCTCATTGCCAGCAGTCGCGGTCACCTTCCATATCTTAATTCCCGTGGCTCGGTAATGAGTATGCAGTGAGGATAAAATACTACTTTGACAATGTGATTGCGAAATTTATTGTCAATAAGAGGACAGACACATAAAAAAAAATCTGAAGTCAATTTGTTTTTTTACAATAACAAAAACAACAAGAAAAACGATAAAAAACGTCTCTTTTCTAGCGATCAAAACAACCAACGTATAATGGCGTGTCCTCTTATTGATAAAAATCAGCCAATCAGCGCCCGAGAAATTTGCAAGTTATTGTAAAATTCCGTATAGACTGAAAGAGCCATTTCCTTTACTTATTGAACCTTTTTGAATGAAAATAATGATTTTATTTGGCTATTTTAAAATTCGAAACTCGTAAAATATTAATAGATGTTCTGGAAACGTTATATTTTCTACCGTTATCCCCGAACTGTTTCCGGCTTCAATAAGTGACAATTCATTTAAATGCACTTGAATATTTTTGTGTGTGCTAAAAATGTATACGATAATAATAGTTTACCGAGAAAAAATCTTTCGATAAAACGTAAAGCTGATTCGAAAACGATCGAAACCAATCGATCTATCCAAATATGGGAAAACGTTATGTTTCGTCTCTAACCACAGTTACTACCCAGAGAGTAAGTAAAAGTCATTTATTTTTAAGTGTCGTGTCTTAAGGGATTACAATCTTTCTTCGTTGGGTTCAGTAAACCTTTAACATAACCAAATCACGACCAATTGACACGATCGCAAAGCCATGATTGCTGAAGTTTTGGTTCTAATTGCTTTTCTCATTGAGAATTGCACTGGTGTTGCGCTTATAGAAACTTATGAAGAGAGCACGATACATTCGCCAGCAGAAGGAGATTCCTTAATCGAACAACATGTCAGCTCACTTGAAGATTTCACACATTTTGATCCTACGGACGCCATTTTCCAAGAATACGATCCTCCACGACATCTTGAAACAGATCCCAAAGCTTGGAAACAAAGTTTGCCATCTTTCAACAAGTCTTTCTGGGAGTGTCTGAAAACTGTGCTTCTCATCCAAGCGGTGACTTCGACAGTTTTTGAATTAGCAGCTATATTTGTGGTTTTCCTTGACTTCAGTACCGCAGAGGTGTGTTATAACAAAGTATGGAATGAAATGCCAAAGAACGTCCAGCATCTGAGAGTAATAGCACAGTGCGTGGAAGCTTTTCTTCTCCAAATGTGGAACTTATTTTGTATATGGGTGATTATACCATCTTCCTTGATCAAGGAACTCAACATACTCACACACAGCTTAGTGGCTGCCTTTCTTGACGTTATCTACAGGCTCTGCTTGCAAATGTATGGTATCTATAGACTTTCGTGGATGAAACCTCCTCTCAATGCTTTGTTTGGACTCGTGGTACTCATTAACCATTATCGTTTATCCCGCCATTGTTATCCTAACTCATTCAAAGACACTTTAAAATTACACTTTGTCATTACGTCTCAGTTTACACTAGGGGTACCAGTGTGGTATTTACTTGTGTATAAGTTAGTTCCACTCTACGTGCAGCAAGATGAACACGTCAAACTGTTTATTGCTGCGTTGTGTCCACTGTTGACTGTCTTGCCAAAAGCAGTTTCTCGAGTGAGTGCACAGAGCGAGATTCTAAAGGGGCTTATGCACCCTGGTAAAGCATATTTTCTTGTTGCAATCACGTATGGGATTTCATCTGTTGTATTTCGTGCGATGCAGGCAGAACTGAATAGTATTGGTCTCTTTATAGCTCTGGGGATAGTTCATGCTTTCATAGATCTTCTGGAGAGGATTACTATTACGATGAGAGATCATATTTGGGAGTATTTGTATCGCTTGGTGCGACGACAGAGAAGGAGACAACCAAAGTACCGCAGTCCAAGAAGTAGGCGTTTGATAGCTGATATCAGCATCCAGATCATGATGCAAGAGGTTACTGCTTTGGTTACGGCTTTAGGATTTATAAGTGTATATCGCTTCATTTATAGCCAAAAATCCTTGACGAATTTTGAGATAATAACCGATTTTTTAGTCCGTGCAGGGATTGGCTTACTCATAGATGTGGTTTTCAATGTCATTTCTCTCTTGATCCAGACTCGTGTCATGAATATAGCGGTGAACAGAGTTTGGAAGAAGAAATGGCGACACCACATCGTAGTCAATAGTTTAATTGTTTTTATATGTGTTTTGTACTTTAGCGAACATTTGTTTAAGATAGCACAAGATAAGTACGATTCAAGAGGGCATTCTAAGCTTGATAAACTGAACTGTTCCTTGCCAAGCTTCCTCTAAGGCTTTAAGTATTGTGCTCTTATTTTTGTGGTTTTGAGAGCGCATGATAACCTAACAACCGTTTGTTCTCGCTGTATCGTTCCACTTTATATTGTGAATCGGTCACAGATTGGCTGAAAAAGCACGTTTAGAAAGCGAATTAAAGGTACTCTGATTATGGGAGACGACGAAATGGACCTTATACATCTTCGTGCAATGATTACCCATTTCAAACCATGTCTGACAATGACAGTCGTTCCCTTGAGAATAAGATTCTTTGTTTGAATTGTATCTATATTCATGTGTCTTCTCATGTGCAACCGTTAAACAAAGAAATGGTACTCTAGGGAATGAATGACACGTAGTCCGTAAAGAGTATGCACCAAAAAGAATTAGGTCTATTCTCTCTCGCACTTTGATGTAAGAGAATTAGTACATAGAGAATTGCCAATAAGCACTCGATAACTTGCGTGGGAATATATTTTAGTTTCAGAGCCATGAATATTAAATACTGCACAGTTAATTTTTTTTTCGCTCGCGGATTCGCTAGTTTGCGAACTATATGATATAAAAACTTCTGACTATACGATATCAATTGAAAATCAATGTGAAAATCACTTATTCGCTGGGTAGGTAATAGTGACAATTTTGGATTCTCTTCGGTTGTAAAAATACGTTATTGCTAAAGAAAACGTCATGTGTTTAAGAATATTGAATTATTGGAAGTGGTGAGTTTGTGTCTTCATTCTTCCTTTGGTTTTTGTAAAATGCTGGAAATGAAACAAGGAAGTTGAATTAGGGTCTAACAAGCAGAAATTGTGTTATAATCTTCAGGTATTAATATGACTCTTTTAACTTAGTTATATACATGTATAGTTGATAAATGAATATGTATGTAAGTGATTACAATGTCATACGCTGGAAAACAAAAACAAACAAAAAAAAACAAAAAAAAAAAACAACACACACACACAAAAAACACACAAAAAAGCAAACAAACATGGAATGAAACCACATGGAAAGACAAAGGTTAATGTGTTTGATTTGTTTATTGAGGGAAGGGTTTTCTCATTTGATGTATATCGCCTCGTTAAATTAAACCGAAAGGTTGAAAACTGATTGGAATTTAGTAACTATCCCTGATTGTTTTTATCGTAGGAAGATGGGGTTAGAAACTATCTGGAGGGGATCTCATACTTCTTCATTACACTTAAGGATGCCTGCAAATCTTCAGAAGTCGACACGTTCTTCCTTCACTGGTATATACACTATGACACTGTTCAATTCTCTCATTTTGAGTTCGCCATTGCTCAGTCTTAGCCTCGAATGTCTACAAATGTGCCCATTGTATAGTAAAGCCCCGTTTACACTGGCGATTTTTGCTGCGATTTTTGTGGCAATTTTCGGAAATATGAAATCTTTTGTCTCATCCTTCAAAAGAGACATTCGTCTAGGAAAATCTTGGTATCCTGAAAAAAACCTTACAAGTAAATTCTTTACCATTATTTATTATGGACAAAATCGCAAAAAAGTCGAAGCAAAAATCGCCGCAAAAATCGCTAGTGTAAACGGGGCTTAAGGAATGTATGTATTACGAAACAGTACGACTGAGTTGATTAAAATGCCACGGAATTTGGTTGAATAGCTGAATATTATAACACACAACCAAGACTAAGGCTGAGAAAGGAGAGCTCGAAACTGGAGGATAATTTTAGGGCTATGATTTTTTAAGGTGGGTGGGGTGGGGGTGAGCCGAAACAGAGTGGGGAAAGAAAGAGGGATGCATTAGACAATCCTTAGTTCTCTAGCCTTGTAAAGAGTATACCTGACGATGAAGATGGACAAGAGCGATAACGTCCCGAAGAACACAAACACTAATCCTGGTTTTCCAGTTGAACTGAAGTAAACATACATGGTATTACACAACAAGGAGCCTATTATCATTGAAAGCCCTTCTATTCCTGTGATGGCTGTGAACATTGAACCTAGAACAAAACCAGAAGACACGATTACACTGTATACACCTAATTGAAAAAACGTTGTCGGGTTCAAAAAAAGGTTATATCATCAAAGCTAAGACCGAAGGGGAGCATGGGAAGACAAACAATTATGCTAATTTCATGCGTATTGCAGATTTCCCTTCCTGTGCACATTTTATGCATTATGGCTTTGGCATGTTGTTAATCTAGGTTGACCGACTTTGCTCTACTGTGCATTTTTACATGTCTATATGCAAATATAATACACATTTCGGAGTACCCAAAATCCTTTTCGGTCTTAGCTTCGATGATATGACCTTCTCGAACCCGACTACGTTTTTTCAATTAGGTGTATACACCTATTTCAAAAAACGTTATCATCGCCAAAGGCGATAGGCGATAGGCGATATGCGATAAGAGATAGGTCATTCCAAGATCCAAGAGTAGCTTGAATGACTTGTATTCTTGTCAAGAACATGGACCTTAGTGTTGAGACTGATTCAATGTTCTTTGTCGACAAAACCATTTCATGTCGGAATGAACCATCGCCTATCGCCTTTTGCGATGACAACATATTGAAATAGGCGCATACCAACGAGAAGCGAAAATTGGGAATCAAAGGTGTTGTAGCGGTAGTGTATTCAGGGTGTCGATAAAATCAATGAAAATTAAACAAGCTCTTAAACTAACGCACCTTTTTCTTGGATTGTTACAATATTTGCAGCCATACCCTTTATTGTCGGCATCAAGATCCCACAAATAGACCCGACAACAGGAACTAAACAGCATAAAGACAAACAGAAAGACAATGTTTACACACTGATGAATGCAAAAGGTATGTCGTACGTTATTAGAAATACTGCAGTAATAGAGTCCTTACGCTGCAGGACGGCAACGACGACGACGACGGCAAACACACAATAGCACTAATTGCGCTATTCAATAGATACTCGTTGGAATGTACGAAATACTGTGCATCATTGCCGTCTTATGCTGAAAGTAAGACGTGAAATGTCCTAATTTTACGTCCTAAAGAGAACGGCTACGCCAAAAGCTTATCTTTGCTGATTTTCGTTATAAGTAAAGCGCTCCCACAAGACGTCATTTCACTCCAAAACGGGGATGCTCATTGAGTAAAATACTAGGTAAACACTCAATAATAATACAATAGAAGGTTGAAGCGCCTCAATTTCGCCGACGTTGTCGCCCACGTTGCCGTCCTGCAGCTTAAGGTCCCTAATATCTCTATCATGGGGACACCCTTCATAATACAGGTAGCTAGCTGCACAGTCACGAAATTTTCTTTTCATATTTATGTGAAAACAACTTCTATAGAGGTTTTGCATCATCACGTGTCGGCGCCCATAATACAGCTTGGACTGCCTGTGCCTAGATGGCAGAACAATAAAATTCCTTTGCTTTCGGGAATTGAATTCTTTCTCATGTAAAACAATTGTATTGTTCCTGCCATCTAACATGGCTGCCGTCAAGTGATGGTGCAAAACCTCTATTTAGCGGCCGGTCCGTCCGTCCCCTTATGTTAAGCAAGGCCCGTTGTACGTTGGAGAATTAATGAATTAGTGGTTCTAGGGCAAAACTTTGGGACGTTCAAAGAGTGCGCTATAAATCCCAATTTCCTGCTATGGGTTCCCCAGAAATGTGGGAAATAACATTTCCAGGAAAAAGGCTGAAGTTTCATTCTTGGGTACGTGTGGGTAGGATCCCCAGCTCAAAACCCTATACACCATCGCCTGTGTTCTATACCTGTGAACGCTTGCTCTTTGTTAGCAACGAATCCAAGCCACGTCATTGACAAACCGAGCGAAAGAAATCCCACGCGAATGACGTTTTCCTCCTTCAGATACTTCTTCAACACTACAACGCCAATAATCCCTCCAAGACCCTCCATCAGGAACCTAAGGGCAGTGTATGCTCCAAGGAGTGTAGGAGAAAGACTTATTGGGCTTCGCATAAGATATAATATATTTACACTACGGGTGCCCATTGCTACGATGAAATATATAGTATTCAGGAGGACTAATACTAGGAGGTTCCATCTTTGGCTGCTTGGACGTGAGTTTGTGAACACTTGGATTAAACGTGTAAAGCTACCGGTTGTAAAAAGTGAATGGCTGTGGTCTGTTCGTGGAAGTGATTCAGGCACAGAGTACAAGGAATATGAGAAGGCTGCCAAGGAAAGTACTAGGATGATGAGACAAGGAGAGAGAAATCCAAACCGACTCATGATGATCCCGCTAAAAGCCTGGCCAAGAAAACCACCAGTGAAGATTACTAACTGGAGAATAGCTGTTGATGAAAAATGGAGAACAATCATCATTAAAATATCTTCACTACATACTCTTAATCATATTAATTATTATCACCACTAGCATCTTCACCGCCACCATCACCATCAAAATCATTCTCATCAACATAAACGACACCATCATCACCACAACACACAACACAATCACCACCACTATCATCAGCAGCAACACTACAATCATTAAAATCATCATCATCATTTGACCCCTGCTACAAAATTATCACTGCCAACATTATTATCATCACCATCATGCATCATAGTCAGCACCTGTAAGAACGCCATCGCATAATACGTATCTCTTATCCAAGAAAAAAATACGAATAGGAAAACCGTTAGCAGAAGAATAGTTGAAAATCATTAAATATTTGAGAGCAGATTTATTCACATTGCTACTTCATCATTATTAGAATCACCTTCATTAACACCATTATCACTACTTCCAACGATATCACCACCACCATCACCATCATCACCATCATCACTATCATCGCCATCACCACCATCATCACCATCATCAACACCATCACCATCATCAACACCATCACCATCACCACCATCATCACCATCATCAACACCATCATCACCATCATCAACACCATCACCATCATCAACACCATCACCATCACCACCATCATCACCATCATCACCACCACCATCATCACCACCATCACCATAATCACCATCATCACCACCACCATCATCACCATCATCACCATAATCACCATCATCACCATCATCACCATCATCACCATCATCACCATCATAAACACCATTAGCATCATCACCATCATCAACACCATCACCATAATCACCATCACCAGCATCATCACCATCATCAACACCATCATCACCATCATCAACACCATTAGCATCATCACCATCATCAACACCATCATCACCATCCTCACCACCATCACCATCATCAACACCATCATCAAGACCATTAGCATCACCACAATCCCTTTATCGTCATTATTAATATCATCATAAATATCATAATCACACTAATCTTCGTCAGAGTAAAACTGAACTTGGCGGATGTACTTGAAATAAAAAGACATACAGGATAATGGAGACCAGATTGTTTTACCTAACCGAGTAGAAACTAATGAAGTCTCTGTGGTGTCCGAAATATATGAAAAGGATGCCTGCGTCAATGAACCAAAGAAACCAGACAATCCATTAAACAGCTTCCCCACAAGAATCAGATACAAAGACAATTCAAAGTACACGACTCCAATGACAAACAGTGCTTCAATGATGGCTCCTGTCACTGATGCTAATATAGCTGGTTTTCGACCACCGATGTCTGTCCATGGCCCGATAAAGAGACCCATGATGAGAGAGGGTAGTAATTGAGATGGGACGTTCAGACTGTCAAAGTTAGAGGACAACGTTTGCACCTTAAAACAAAATATATCGATAATTAAAGGTAAGTTACGTATAGCTACATGCGTTACAAGGGCGGATCCAGGGGGAGGGTCGGGGGGGTCGCGACCCCCCTGTCATTCCTGAGGTCAAATGGGCTTCTTGTGGTAAAAATGAGACTGGGATTCCTTTGCCCACAAAATTTACCCCTGACACCCCCCTTCAAAAAAAAACCCTGGATCCGCCCTTGCGTTAGAATGGCAAGGACGAGAAGAAGGGTTGATTGGAATAGGCTGTTTGCGTGATGGCGTCAGTTAATTGCCACTGCCTAAATTATTTTCGAATTTTCTTTCTTATTCAAATTTGTATTCCCTCATGAGAATAGTAAGGAAACTGCTGCTAATTAGCAGAACAAATTAAGTGTGCAAGGGATTCTGGTAGTTGTAGTAAATGAAGCCATAATGTAAGTGTCCTATTGATTTTGCCTCCTTCTCAAATTTCTGCGAGCTGACCTTTCTTCACTGCACACCCCTCACTCATTCATATTAACGGAGAAAATAATTTTACTGCTATTACTTAAGTTACTCTCTTAGGTATTGTTACATTTTACTAGTGACGTCCTTGGCAAGCCACATAATGAATTAAGGTTATTAAGCCAAAAAATATATTTATCCCAGATGATGAACGAGTAGGCCATTGCCATAGATACACTTATTTCAATAAAGTTAGTGACCAAAAACCTAGAAAGCTGAGATCACTGAGCATCATGGGAAACTTTTCATATCAAAAAAGCATATATATACAAAGCTTTTTTAATACAAACTGCAGCTCGATGATGCTCAGAAGAGGTGAGACTGTAACCGGTAAAAGATTCGCAAGTCCATGAACAGTTATCAAGCCGTTGAACGTGTAATATGAATCTACCCATAGACCAAATTCAAAACTCGCACCAATGTGAGGCTTAAGTTGTGAACAAAGGAATCTGGCGTGATTCGTGACTTTTGAATCACGCCAGATTACTTTGAGTCACGCCAGATCCCTTTGTTCACAACTCAAGCCTCACATCTGTGCGAGTTTTGAATTTGGTCTATAATCCTTGTCGGCCTCAGCTTTATAGCTTTTCAGGTGACTAACTTTATTGAAATAAGTGTATATTAAATTCTTCGTTAGAATGTTAAGATGATTGAATTGTTGCTGGTTGACTGGGAAAAAGAAAGAACAATGGACCGACTAAAAAACTTGACATTCAAATTAGAGTGAAATAATTCAATCATTCACAGACAAAGAAAGGCCCGAGGCGGTTAGAATGGGGGAGTGAAGAAAGTGTAGTCTGTGGAGAGAGTTTGTGATTTTACCTCGTTCTCTAATTTCTTCATGGTGTCATTCTTCACTGCATTCATTTCTCCATGGATTTCGTCTTTCTGTAAACTGTATGGGAATCCCACCTTTTGGCTGAACTTTGAGTAAATGAACTGCTTCTGCAAAGGGATATTCATGAAGAAAGCACAAGCACAGAGGAACAGCACTGGCTCAACCGTGAGAAAAGTCTTCCATGTTAGACGTGAAATCTTCATGGCTTCCTGGAATAATCGATCCTGAATAAAGTAAAATACCAAGAAAACTGTAAAACAAGGTCGACATCTTTTGAGTAGAAAGGTATGTAATTTGAGATAATTCTCATACACTAACAATTTATCCAAAGGCAGCTCAATCTACGGGGGGTGGGGGAGGGGGAAATATTAGTGTACCCATGGATCGTTTACATCAGTACGACCATGTATCTAATGGCTTGTAAATTTTTAACCCCATTAAATCAACCGCCTTCAATCTTCCCCCTTTGGGGCGTAATTTATCTATCGCTTTCTAGCTAGCGCCACGTGTAATGTAGCAAATACAGCTGCTTGTTCTTTAGGCCACAGGAACCGATTTAAGTATGTTTGCAGATGGTTATGTAAAAAGAACATCAACACTCAATATAAAGCTCAAAGTACTAATCGCAATAATATTACTAGTAAACCTTCCTGTTTTCAACTTGGTGGGCACAGTATATATTCCTAACTAAGTTTTAGACTCGTCGAAGCCGCGAATAAGCGACATGAACTATTAATACGACAGCACTGACAAAGAAGAGCAATGATAAACAAGTTTGCTTCATACTACAATATCTCAGTGAATTCCTAAAGTATTCATAAAAGACTTCATCAAGACAGCTATTTGGGCTGTAAGTATTTAGTTTCTTTCTTAGAAAGGATATCAAAATCGAAGTAAATCACATACTTACAGAAATTCAATTTAAAATGGCGAGAGTTTCTTCGATGTCGCGACCAGACTAATATTGGTCTGACTCCTTGTTGACAGTGATTATATTTCCGTGTCACGCTTCTGAAGTCACACCACCAGTCTCTCTTGTGACTTAAATAGGACACTAAGTCACGGTAGCTGCCTTCCGTCAATAAGAAATATCTAAATCTTTGCTCAGAATCTTTGACCAATCGATATATGCTAAGAGCGACATGTACCGTGAAATTCAACATGTTGTGACTGGAAAAAAAGTTAAAAAGCGTCCTACGTACTTGAGGGCATACTTGAGTACTTGGTCAAGGGCACAGCCACAGTAGTACGACAAAAAAGGTATTGACATACGACCAAACGAACCACGAGATCCTACGCATCAAAAAGACTTTTTCACATCATTTGATCCCAAACATTCGACTGATACTTCGACAACATGACCCTCCACAGCATCTCGAAGAAGAACCAAAAGCATGCTGGAAACTCAACCTGCCAACATTCAAGAAGTTTTTCTGGGAGGGTCGCAAGTGTGCTGCTCATTCAAACACTGATTGAGACGCTCAATACAATCTTGTTTTTTTGTTTTTGTTTTTTGTTTTTGGACTTTTGCTATCGTTTTCCTTGACTTCAGCTCTGTTGAATGTTGAATGATTTTTTAAAGACCAATGGAAGACGATTTCAAAAAAACCTCAGTTAGACGTTTTATTATACAAGTGTGGGATTTCCCTTTCGTGGTGCACACAGTCTTTCCATTTTTCGATTGCCACAGCAAACAATCTCATTCGAAACAACTGTTCTTATCGGAGCCAAAAATCTAGTGTTAGAGGTATTCTGGTCAAAAATGCCTAAAGCCCCGTTTACACTGGTGATTTTGCTGCGATTTTTGTGGCAAATTTCGGAAATATGAAATCTTTTGTCTCATCCTTCAAAAGAGACATTCGTCTAGGAAAATCTTGGTATCCTGAAAAAAACTTTACAAATAAATTCTTTACCATTATTTAGTATGGACAAAATCGCAATAAAATCGCAGCAAAAATCGCAAAAAAATCGCAGCAAAAATCGCTAGTGTAAACGGGGCTAAACAAAGAAAGATGCAGAAACGCCACTTTCCTGAGTATGTTACTGACCACTTTGTACGTTAACAACAATACGTGACTGAAAATCTTCAAACAAAAAAGATAAATGAAACCAAAAAAGGTTTCGCTTGTGGTTTTGCGCATTTTCAAAATTTGTGATTATTCTTAGGATTTTTTCGCTTTATTTTTGGAACTCATACTATAGCGAAACTAAGATTGGACGAGCCTAACTTTCTTTGAAACTACTTCAGCGTAGCGTGCACAATACTCTCCTTGAAACTAATCGTCTTTCGAAAGTAATTGAAAGATGAAAAAGAGTAGTCATTAGTATGGTATGTTTATTCATATAAACATATAGGGGCTAACTAGGAAACTATATGGTTTATTTAGGCTCTAGGCATTTCCTTTCATTGCAACTTATATTTAGCTTTATTTATTTGACCAAATAAGTATTTTCTTTCTTTTCAATGATCTAAATATAAACATAAAAGGAAATGTGAATAAAGACGTATTGTATTGTTTTTTTTTTTTATCATATGACCCGTATCTGCTCGGGCGAGCGCTCTTAAAAAAACCTTCGGGGAAATGGCGTGAGCAGGGCCGTACGGCTCTGCTCGAAACCTGCGACCATATTGACATAATTTGCAACTTTTAAACTATCTTTTTTTATTTAGGGTCATATGATAAAATGCTTGTTGACTGAGTTAGGTCGGGCATTACGGGAAAATATTTGGCTCTCGTTCTCGGCATCACCTCGAGCCAAATATTTTCCCGTACGGCCCTCCCACTCAGTCAATAAGTACATAATATTTACATATCAAAACTAGATCAAAATCATTTTACTTCCTGTTCTAAGCTCTAACTGAAATGCATAAATTTTAAATTTAAAAAAAAAATTTTCCTTTTTCAATCGCTCGCGGACTCACTTTGGAATATGATAGGAAAACTCGTGAATCGAAACGATATCTAGCTCTTAACGTGTGATACTCTCTATAAGGACCATAGAATGCAGCAAACTATACGCCAAGGTAGCGCGCTAGGAAAAGCATCATTGTCTATACTTTTATAAATCAAAAATTAAAATCCAAATAATTCGAAATAAAGCTTCAATACTACGTTTTATGCTTGTGGCTCAGTGTTGTACCTACTAACACTACCTTTTGATTCTGGAGAGACTATGGTCGTTCCTTCTGTATTACAGCTATCTAAACTTTTTACGGGATCGTTAAGATTGTCGTCCGGTATTACGTCGTAGTTGCCAACAACCTGCACGCGATCTTTCTTGGAGAGAAGAACCATGGGATTCTTAAGACAGCTGGGGAATAAACCAGAAGTGATGCAGTACATTAATGGGGAGTTGTTATATATAGCGCATTTCACATTTTCTCAATGCACTTTACATTTATGACCAGTGGAGGACGTTAAAAGCCGATATTAAGGCGCTATTAGCAGCCGTGCAGCTTACAATTATGAGTGTGAATTGTTAGTAGATTAGTATTATGCCTACCAATTGGGATAGGCTGATGAACCGGGAGACAATTCCCTACTCTTAGGCCTAGGGCAAACGTCGAACTTTCCATGCACCGAACTTAATTACATCAAAGAATGCCGCCTCATTATCATCTGATATCCATTGTTTTTAATGAGTTCGGTGCATGGAAAGTTCGACGTTTGCCCTAGGCCTTACACGAATAATTCAACAGGTTCTTTTTCCTATTAACAGGTTGGGGATTAAGGATGGGAGACAGCGCCTACGAATTTTAAGTCCTTATCCTAGAAGACTTGAAGGTATGTAAACAGACCTACTTCGTCTTGGTGAAATGTTTTCCCATTACAGACCACGTATCGTGTTGTATATTATATATAATTATCAGTTTACATCAATATCCTTTATCTACCTTCTTCACCCAATCAAAATATGACGCGACCAATCATTAAAGAAAGAAATGACGACCAATTTGAATAAGAATTGTTCTGGACTTCCTCCCCTCTCTTACAGGTGAAAAACCTAAGCTAGTCAGTCAAGAACAATAGCCAATCAACTTGGTCACCATACGGTATGTCAATTAGGTGTATAAATATATACACACCTAACTGAAAAAACGTTGTCGGGTTCAAAAGAAGGTTATACCATCAAAGCTAAGACCGAAGGGGAGCATGGGAAGACAAACAATTATGCTAATTTCATGTGTATTGCAGTTTTCCCTCCCTGTGCACATTTTATGCATCATGGCTTTGGCATGTTGTTAATCTAGGTTGACCGACTTTGCTCTACTGTGCATTTTTACATGTCTATATGCAAATATAATACACATTTCAGAGTACCCAAAATCCTTTTCAGTCTTAGCTTCGATGATATGACCTTCTCGAACCCGACTAGGTTTTTTCAATTAGGTGTATATATATATATATATATATATATATTTATATATAAAATATAAATATAAACTAACCAGGTGAAACAAAATGGCAGCAGACATATGATAGCTCCAACAAAAAAGACAAATCCCGGAAAATCAAATTTTAGGGAGGCTGGATAGAGAGAGTTGAATATGAAAGCACCAATGAAATTGCAGAGTGTCTCGAATGAGGCCACAGCTGAGAAAAGGGCACCTGTCAATGAAACGCACACGTGTGAGCAAGAAACCATGAAGGACAGAGAGGGACAGTATACAGTATTAGCTTTGGGATAACGGAATTCCCGAAAAGTTATTTTTAGATCGTCCGTACCCCTTAGGAACACTTTTCCGGTGGTTGCCAATGTATATGTTTCTGTGAGTAAATTTTGGGGGTGTTGCGTCATTGCCGCCATGTTGGATGGCTTTGACAAAATAAATGAACACAAACAACATAGCGGCATTGCATTTTCCCCCCTTTAATTGTCGCATGGGAATGGACTCACATCACCTACTATTAGGAGAGGATGTGATTGTATTTTGCTTTAGCAAGCCATTTTTCTTGGATGACTAAAGTGTGGTCAGGTTTTGGAATCCAATATCACAATGCTACCTTACCTATAGGGTCTGCATTGTAATGATGCAATGGGCCACCCTATTAAGATCAAGGTAACTATCTATTTACCTTAGACTCTATGATCTAATGTATGGTGAAACCAATGCTACATTACCTTGTTCGTCTTTGCTGACAATCCTTGACATCATTGCCCTAAAGATAGGGACCACACAGCCACCAAACAGGCCGACAACTGGAGCTAAATGCAGGAGAAAATAGTGAATAGACCAGCCAGTCTTGGTAACAGGTGATATAAATATTGTATTACAAATATATTGGTATGAAGACAAGGGCAGATCCAGGGGAGGGGTCCAGGGGCTCAGGACCAGGGGCTTGGGCTCACACAATAACACCACTTGTGTATGAGTTACGACTGGTATGTGTATGTATGACATCAAAAATGAAGTCACTCATTGAGTGTAGGTTTTGAACCCCCCCCCCCCCCATATTCTCCAAAATCTAAAAAATCTTTGACCCGCCCTTGGAAGAGGAGTAGGAGGAGACAAGAGAAAAGAGAAGGAGAGGAGAGGAGAGGAGAGGAGAGGAGAGGAGAGGAGAGGAGAGGAGAGGAGAGGAGAGGAGAGGAGAGGAGAGGAGAGGAGAGGAGAGGAGGGTGGACAGTACCTTGATCTCGAAAATCAAAATTACATTGAACTAATCTAAGATTTTTTTAATGAACATTAGCTATGCCACACAGAAGATACTGAATAGAAAGCCCCCACACTAAATACCCATGGCTTGAAATTGTAATTGTGTCTGCCATGGCCCTCAGGTTTATGCTGAGTGTATTACAGGGGCAGATCTAGGAGAGGGGTGCAGGGGGAGCACACCCCCTAGATGAGCTGATACTATATCTAATGCAGTTTGTAAGCCAAGGGTACACCCCCTCCTCCCTCCTAAAACCAAAATACTTGATGATGCACCCCTCCCCCTAAAAACAATCCTTGATTGGCTCCTGCATTATCATCTAACAATACATTGAATATCTTATACCACACAGTTCTTCAATAATACTCACCCGTGAAGACAAGAAATGTTGTTTTCGATAGGCCAAATGTCACCAAGCCCCCTATACTGGAAACAATTCCAATCCTTGATATACTAAGTTCAGTCAGCCATATCCCAAGAAGTTTAATCCCAAGTATGGCTCCAATTCCAATACAAAGACTTCTTAACGCTGCAATATATCCAACAAATTCGGGAGAGAAACACAGTGGAGTATGAAGAACGAAGAGTGTGACGATACCAGTGCTTCCTTGGGTGGCGATTTGCGAAAAAGCACTGCTTAGGGTTAAAAGAATAAGGTTGAATCGACCCCCTTCCCTGGGAGCTTTATAAACAGCCAAAATTCTTTTGATGCTTTGGCAACTGCCGAGACTGGTTTTTTCTGTGACGTCACTTGGAGGTCTTGATTCAGGGAGGAAGAAGACTGTGT
This sequence comes from Actinia tenebrosa, assembly GCF_009602425.1. Next base: position 93,773 of record NW_022258637.1, on the reverse strand, counting down.
AGAGGACAGAGAATAGAAGACAAGCCAAGATAAACCAGTATGGCGTGATGAATCCATGGTTCTCGATCCATACGCCACTAGTTAGTTGACTGACCATCCCTCCCAAAAATGTCAGGAGCTCCATGATGGCTAAAACGAAAAGAAAAATAAAATAGTTATGTTATCTCTAATGTAAGTTCCTATCATTTTTTCTATCTTAGAGAGCAATTGTGGCTGCTGATATGATGTTGGTGATGATGATGGTAATGATGGTGGTGATGGTGATGATGATGATGATAAGGATGAGGATGATGGTGATGATGATGATAGTGAGGATGATAAGGATGAGGATGATGGTGATAATGATGGTGATGATGATAAGGATGATGGTGATGATGATGAGGATGATGGTGATGATGATGGTGATGATGATAAGGATGAGGATGATGGTGATGATATGATGACGGTGATGATGATGATGATGATGATGATGATATACGTCATTTTAAGTGCTTTATGACTGTCCACGGCACACATGCATATTTTCTACTTCTTCAGTTGCTAACATTACCTAAACGTAAAGGCCTATCAGATTCATCAGTGGTATCTGCAATATATGCCATAAGACCCATAATAAGAGTAGTAAAATATCCACAAAGTCCATTGATTGCTCCACCAACAAACAGAACATAAACTGGTAATTCTAAATACATCACCAATATTGTCAACCCTGCCTCTATTGAACTCCCTATGGCTGGCAACAAAAGGGCTGGTTTTCTTCCTCTTGAGTCAGTCCAGCTTCCAATGAACAGTGAAGTAAAGAGAGATGGAAGGGAAGAGAAAAGGACCACCCCAAGATGGATGTATGATGACAGTGATTGAACCTGTAATGATAAAAAGGTAAATTATACACTGTGAAAAGATGAAAAAACTTACTGACGTTTCAGATGCTAGTCCTTCGTCGGAGTAAAAGAGAAAGAGGTCTGAAAGAACCTGTGAATGGATAATATTTAAATAGTGTCAATAAATAGTTTAATTGGATATTTATGGTTATGGAACCTTTATTTAAACAGTGTACCCCATTCATCTAAAAGCTGGTATCCAGAGGGGCCCTGAGTAAATTGGAATATATATGCTAATTATCCTTTTCACAGTTCCCTGCGCCATCTTGAAAGGTAGCTGTGCCTTTGCATCAAAGTGAGACGAACGGTGACCTTGCAACAATAATAGACACCCTTTTTTAACACTTTGGACAATATTATTCACAGGTCTCTCTCATTGCAAGCTCACCCTTTGTCTTACTTCGACACAAAGGGACGGCTACCTTTCAAGGTGGAACAAGGAACTGTGAAGGGGACTATTAATTAATTAATTTATTGATTACTCAAATATTAAGAGACCCTTTTACCTAGAACATTTTGATTTCCCATTTCAGACCACCTATGTATCATTCCCTAGATAATCATTGCTTTATTTGATAGTTGTGCATGAGAAGACAAATGAATATAAATACACCTTTTTCGAAAATTGTTGTCACACCAAGAGCCTCAAGTAACAAGCCAAGGCTCCAGAGAACATCGGTACTTTTAATTGATTTATTCATGGTTCATACAAGTGGCTATAGCTCTACACTAATTATCATCTCAAGCAGCCTTGCTTGGAGCAATTTGTGAAGTCAATAAATGAAAATGCACGTCCATGAATAAACTAATTACAGCTAAAGGTACCGGCGTTCTCTGCGGTCTTGGCTTGTTGCTTGAGGCCTTTGGTGCAACGATGATTTCTGAAATAGGTGTATATGTGCATAGGATGGATGCAATTCAAACAAAGAAATGATACTCTAGGGTATCATAGGGTATTATATACAAAGAAATGTATGGAGCGAAGTTTGATGTTGAGTCTATGACGTCACAGACTCCAAAAACAATTGTAAAAATATCATACTTTCATCCTGAATATCGAGAAAACACATCATACAGTGATTATTGGACCTTTAAAGAGTATTCTTAGGAAGTTTCAGCTGAATCCAAGTTTGAGCGATTTTTGTCAGAGTAGCACTTTAATTTATTATTTATTTAAAAAATTTACACAAAAAAAAACCCTGAGGAGCTCTTCCATGAGGTTTGCAACTTACTGCACACCCGGGGGGGGGGGGGGGGACTCTCTTGAAAAGTGGGTAGGGGGGCTCGAAGGACCTTTTAGGGTCGAAAATGAGACCTTGCGTACCCTTTAGGGTCAGATTTGTTCGTTTTGAAAAATATCAAACCTCATACAAGAATATAATGGTTGGAAACGTTGTCATTTTTAATGTGGTTGTACCTTTTAAGGTCTGAAATCAGCATCTCAGTTAATTCATGCGTACCTTTTAGGGTCATTTTCAAAACCGTCTGTCAAGCCCCCCTATCCACTTTTCAGGAGAGTCCCCCCCTGGGCTGCACACACACATTACCTTTAATATTTACAGTACACAACACTCAATTCCATTTTATTCTCATAAGTAATTATATAGAATTTTCATAAGATGATCTGTGTTGGGTACCTGTTTCTCTAACCCTTTCATAGTCGCATTTAATGCTGTTTCATTACCACAGCTGTTAGATGCAGTTGTGTCGTAAGGAAATCCCTTATTTTTAGCAATCCTGAAGTAGATATACTGTTGAATGACGGGCAAATGCATGAAGAGTCCATATGCGTAGAAGAATACCACAGGTTCTGCTGTGAGCAGCTGTCTCCAGTTAAATCGCTTGGGTGCCATTGTTAGAGGTGGATATACTTAGGATAAAGCGACAAAACATGATGTTAGACCATCACATACAGGGGTAAGGAAATCAATCGCCCCTCAACTCTGGGGTGTTGGGTTCAATTTCTGGACTCAGTATCACATGTGAGTCTTGTTTTTAGGATTCTTCCTTGATTCAAGGGGCTTCAACAGAGTACTGGTTCTCTGTTCTTACTCCCTCTGCCAATCCTTACACTCTAAATTCCAATTTGATCTGTGAGTCAGACGTGCAGTGACTTTGATCAGCTTTTGCTTTGGTTTCAGGGTTCAATAAGGTATGCGCAATACCTTAAATTTTTACCCCTCCCCCCTCCCCCAAGATTAAGTTCCTCCTCCAACTTTTTGTTAATCAGGTGATTACTCGGCCATATGACTTGCATTTCCAATATTAAATTAAAATGTCTTCATTTCATTTCAAAATACCTTAAGTCTGATTCAGAGGATTAATCAAAGCCCCTGTTTTTTGTGTGTGTGTATCATATCAATGCATTTTCTCCCACCCGCGGGATGGAACAGACAATCCGAAAGTGATTAGCTTATGTAAGAGTTCATAACTTCGTATCATGCTACGCTGCAAGACATTTAATATTCATGGTACGATGAATACTAAACATGGAACCGGCTGGAGATTTCATCGAGTGCTCTTTTGCCTTAGATTAACTTAATGATAGCAATTTCTTTGGACATATTTATCCTAATTTATAAGGCTTCAAAGCTAAAATTTTTGAAACGAAATACTTTCGTTTCGGAGATCAAAAAACTTAGGTAGATGAAAAAAACTTGACTTACGATTTGTGACGATGTTCACCTATAAGCCTTTCTTGTCATCTGACACTGAGGGGAAGAAGTCAGTCTCCAATACCAGCCAAAGTATACTGTAAAAAAAAAAAAATCATGCACAAACAATGAAAACCACCTCCAAAGCAGCTGTCTTACTCGCGCGATCGAGAGCTTGACAGCACTTGACGGGTAGGGGTAAGGTAGGAAGTATTTCTCCACCCTCCCCTCCCTTGTGTTCTATAGTTTATTGTTAATTTGAATTTGAGTTTATTCCCCAGGGGGTGGTAGAGCGAATATTTATTTCGTCTCTAGTTCCAGTTTTCACTCGTTTTTATTTGTAAATCCAACATGGCGGACGATGTGGCCAGCTCACTTGAATACTCACTTCAGGTATTTCCAGCCCTTAAAACAAGCCTTAATTTCACTTAATCCATCCGAATCATTTAGATATTAAGTATTCTTTCTTTCTGTTAAATAATATTTAGATTAATTGGAATACTTGTATTTTTTTCTTCCTTTTAAACAGGCGTGTATATCTCTGCTTGGAGTAGATGTCTTAGACAAAGGCAAAGGACAACAGTGTATCGATAATAAGCTAGGTATTTATCATATTGTATCTAGCATTTCTTATTCTTTTGTTATTAGTTTATTCTCATTCAATATTCATTCATGCCCAGGTGTTGAAGCAGCCATAACTAGCTTCCTTGAATCTGCTAAATTGGTTGAAGAAGACTTTATAAGAAAACAGGCATACGTTAGAGTACACCATCCTCAAGAGACACTCAAACAAGTGAGTAGAATTATATCCATTGTATATACCACCAGCTAGAATTAACTGAACCCTAACTGGTGCTTTGCTGGGTGCCTGTGTATTTTTGTAGCATTGTTTTTGGAATCGAGGGTGGTGTGGTGTTAAAGTGCAAATGAACCCTTCGACAATACTTTCA